>JBBBDQ010000163.1:355000-377500 GCA_037127315.1 Ascarosepion bandense | reverse complement strand
TATATATATATATATATATATATATATATATATTGTGTGTATTTTGGCAGCATTTTTTCATTAATGCAGGTTTCATTGAATAATATAGACAAGTTTTGTCTATTAATTTTGTGTAGGATCCGTTCATACCGTCTGATATACTTGATGGTGATGTCGTTAAAAGACAACAAAAAATCACAGTATTTGTTGAATTTTTTATCAGGTCTAAGCTTTCGGCTCACATAAGCCATTATCAAAGAGTAAATAATAACACACAGTAAACATAGAACATTTAAGCTATTAACAATAAAGATAATTGAATTGAAAAATATAAGTCCATCCACGGTAGGGATGGACTTATATTTTCAATTCAATTATCTTTATTGTTAATAGCTTAAATGTTCTATGTTTACTGTGTGTTATTATTTACTCTTTGATAATGGCTTATGTGAGCCGAAAGCTTAGACCTGATAAAAAATTCAACAAATACTGTGATTTTTTGTTGTCTTTTAACGACATCACCATCAAGTATATCAGACGGTATGAACGGATCCTACACAAAATTAATAGACAAAACTTGTCTATATTATTCAATGAAACCTGCATATATATATATATATATATATATATATATATATATATATATATCATTCCAGGCAAGGCGCGACGGTTACACGCGCGCAGAGAATTACAGTGAGCGAGACAAAATAAAAAGAAAAGAAAAGACAGGTTACAAGAGATCTCTAAGAAAGGATAAATGATGGACAGGAGAGAATATGGCCATTGATGTGGCATTTAGATTTTTGAAGATTCTAACTACCTAGGAACTAATGAACAGGAAGTAGTTCCACAGTCGGGAATGTAACATAAAATCTTTTTTGAGTAGAAAAAGAGGTTCCATTTAACTATTTCCACGGTAAAACGGTGGCACTTAGATGTCAATTTAGTCAGTCAGTTAAGTGCCATAAGTGATTCACGCTTGGGCAATCATGTTTCTTTAGAGACACGACTGACTGATTATCCCACAATAGGTTGCCATTACATTCTGTGGTAGACTGATTGCCAGACAAGGCTATAGAACCCAATCTGTCCTGTTATTTAACCCATAACTGGAGGGAAGAGACGGATTAATACTTTTCCCAAGGGTATTTGTACGTAAGTGAATGCAAGGAATTCCACTGGAATTCGAACTCGGCTTCCCGATTTGTCGTTCCGAGCCGATATCCACTGTACCACAACACACATCCCCGCCAATTCATGTGGTCGGGGCACCAGAAAAAAAGCTTGTCAGAGTAGTAGCCATGAAAATATCTGTTAAAAAAAAGAAGAAGAAGAAGGAAGCCACGTCATGTTGGTGAGAAAGTGGCTGAAGTCGAGATGCCAAGTCAGGATCGATTACATTGCAGATCCTTCTTCGGATTTTATCAAGAATCTCGAGATGCACAGTAAGAGGACTAGACCAGATATGGCAACAGTATTCAATGCACAAGACGAATGGCAGATTTATAAATGTGCAAGATCACGTAAAGTCGGTGAGAAAGTGACTGGAGTCGAGATGCCAAGTCAGGATCGATACCTGTTGTTTTTTATTTGCTAATCTTAATTACTCTAATAATAATCTTAATTATTGTAATAATACAAATGGATAATTGATAACAGAGTTAAACAGTATTGCTAGACTAATCTAAATAATAATAACCAAAAGTATTTTAATAATAGTTGGAAATATGAAATTTATAATGACAGAAATAAAAATAAACTGTAGAGTCGGTAAAACTTTTAAGTCCTCAAATACATTTTTTGGAAAAGAACAAACACGTGTTAATGGGTAACAAATCTTACGTTATTAGAATATATTGCAAATTAGTCTTGCTAAATTTATATATTCATATTGCATAAAATCCGTTGATGCTGAAAATAGATGTTGCAATTTCTATCATGAAGCTGACCTTAAATGTGCTACCAGGCACACAAGAAGTGTAAAAGTGAACTTCAGAAAAAAAAAAGGCTTGAGAAAGCCGTCTAACAAAGGCAAAGAAACTCATGAACAAGGTGAAACGTCTTGTTGAACTAGAGATAATCTGGTTCTTCTCTGATGAAATGAATTTTTGTAAGGATCGGCTGCGCAACACCTGGAACAATAGAAGACTTGCCTACAATCCATATGACGTTCCTCGTCCAAGTTTTCTTAAACTGTTGGGTTTTGAGTGTGTCTTTGACTGGACAAAAGTTTATCCCGCAGTAGGTTGCCATTGCTTTCTGAGGTAGACTGGTTGCCAGCCAAGGCTAGAACCCAATCTGTCTTATTATTTGACCCATAACTGGAGGGAAGAATACCTTTCCCAAGGGTATTTGTGCGTAAGTGAATGCAAGGAATTCAACTGGAATACGAACTCGGCTCCCCGATTTGTTGTTCCGAGCTGATATCCACTGCACTACGACGCACATCTATAATTGTCTTTTTTCCTTAAGAGTAGTTATTTTCATACATCCTCTAACACTCAATAACCACTGGCGTCTTTGTGGCTTTATTACCTTGATTAGGATAAAATGATTAAAAAAGAAGTTAAAAGATTCTTGCAATCAAGAAACATAGTTTTCTTTCTAAAGGTATGTCTACATCTTTATTTTTTGTTTACTTTGTTCATACTTGTATCTAAATACGGCTGGTTAAACTCGTATTTTCTTATTCGTCTTATCAGTCCAAACCCAGGGATATTAGATTTTGTTTTCGTCCGAAGCCAGTCAGGTAGCTCGCCAGCTGCTTTAACTTCATGTCTCTGTGGACATCCACGCCTCCCCTTGATCCGAGCAATAAACAACCATTGCCCAAGCAAGAAAGCACATGCCTCGTGTCAACCTGATTGACCTTGAGGGTATCAATACCATTAGTGTTCTTCTAAATAGATTTTGTGTCTTTCAGAATCTCTTTGAAAAGGATTTCGATTTTGTCGTCTGTTACAATACTGTAACAGTTTTCTTACAGTATGTTTTTTCTATCTTCCATGTTAAATTATATTCCATAATTCTCACTATCTTCATTTTCAGTTTTCAGATTACATTTTGCAATGAAGTTTTTTATTCATTCATCAAACAACTCTTATTTTCTATTTCAAAATTTCCTTCTTTTATAATTTAGATTTTTTTTCCTTTTTTCTCTTTACTGTAAATTTTGTCTTTGTTTCTCTTGATCTTAAAACTGATTCTTTTTATTTAGGCTTTTTTCCTTTTTTTTTCCTTTTTTTCTCTTTATTTTATATTTTCCTTTTGTTTCTCTTGATTTTAAAACTGATTCTTTTTATTTAGGCTTTTTTCCTTTTTTTTTCATTTTTTTCTCTTTATTTTAAATTTTCCTTTTGTTTCTCTTGATTTTAAAACTGATTCTTTTTATTTAGGCTTTTTTCCTTTTTTTTCCTTTTTTTCTCTTTATTTTAAATTTTCCTTTTGTTTCTCTTGATTTTAAAACTGATTCTTTTTATTTAGGATTCTTGTCTTCTTTTTTTCTCTTTTTTTCTCTTTATTTTAAATTTTCTTTTTGTTTCTCTTGATTTTAAAACTGATTCTTTTTATTTAGGATTCTTTTCTTCTTTTTTTCTCTTTTTTTCTCTTTATTTTAAATTTTCTTTTTGTTTCTCTTGATTTTAAAACTGATTCTTTTTATTTAGGATTTTTTCTTTTTTTCTTCTTTTTTTCTCTTTTTTCTCTTTATTTTAAATTTTCTTTTTGTTTCTCTTGATTTTAAAACTGATTCTTTTTATTTAGGATTCTTTTCTTCTTTTTTTCTCTTTTTTTCTCTTTATTTTAAATTTTCTTTTTGTTTCTCTTGATTTTAAAACTGATTCTTTTTATTTAGGATTCTTTTCTTCTTTTTTTCTCTTTTTTTCTCTTTATTTTAAATTTTCTTTTTGTTTCTCTTGATTTTAAAACTGATTCTTTTTATTTAGGATTCTTTTCTTCTTTTTTTCTCTTTTTTTCTCTTTATTTTAAATTTTCTTTTTGTTTCTCTTGATTTTAAAACTGATTCTTTTTATTTAGGATTCTTTTCTTCTTTTTTTCTCTTTTTTTCTCTTTATTTTAAATTTTCTTTTTGTTTCTCTTGATTTTAAAACTGATTCTTTTTATTTAGGATTCTTTTCTTCTTTTTTCTCTTTTTTTCTCTTTATTTTAAATTTTCTTTTTGTTTCTCTTGATCTTAAAACTGATTCTTTTTATTTAAGCTTTTCTTCTTTTCCTACGTTTTCTTTATTATTATTCTGTTTCTGCCATTTATTGTTTCTTTTTTCTTTTTATCTTCATCTCAATTTTTTTAATTTTTCATTTTCTTCTTGTCTTCGTCAATTTTTTCTTCTTTTTATGTCCATTTATTTCCTTCTTTCGCTTCTTTGCTTTCTTCTTTTATTTTATTCTATCCCATAATTGTCATTGTCTTTTCATTTTTAGCTTTGAAATTGCCTTTTTCATTAAAAGATTTTATTTGTTCATCAAGCAAGTCTTACATTTTGCTGCTAAATCTCTTCTTTTGTTCTTCATATTCTTTTCTTTTTCCCTTTTTTTCTTTATCTTAAAAAATTATTCTTTTTAATAAAGCACGTTTTTTTCTTTGTTTTTTTTTTCTTTTTATAATTTTTTTCCGCTTCGTCTTACTTTTTTCTTCCTTTTATCTTCTTTTCATGTCTTTCTTTTATTTTTTTCTGTTTCTTTTTTTTCTTTTCATGTTTCTTCATTTTCTTATTTCGTTTCTTTTTTTCCTCTTTTTCCTCCTTTTTCTATATTTTTTCTTCTAATTGTTCTTTTTCTTTTTTCTTCTTTTTCCTTTATTTTTCTTCTAATTCTTCCTTTTTCTTCTTTTTCTATTTTCTTCTAATTTTTCTTTTTTTCTTCTTTTTGCTTTTTTTCTAATTTTTTTCTAATTTTTTTCTTTGTTTCTAATTCTTCTTCTTGTTCCTTTTCTTTTTTTTTCTTTTTAAGCTGATTCTTTTGTCTTTCCCTTTTCTTCTAAATCCTTTTTTCCTTTTTCTTTTTTCTTCTAATTCTTCTAGTTTTTCCTTTTCTTTTTTTCTAATTCTTCTTGTTTTTCCTTTTCTTTTTCTTTTTTCTTCTAATTCTTCTTGTTTTTCCTTTTCTTTTTCTTTTTTCTTCCAATTCTTTTTTCTTTTTCTTCTAATTTTTTCTTCTTTTTCCTTTTCTGTCTTTCTTCTCATTATTCTTCTTTTCATCTTTTTCTTTCCTTTATTTGTTCCTTTTCTCATTTTTTCTGTTATTTGATCTTTCTTCTGTACTTTTTCCTTTTCTCCTTTTTTCTTCATTTTATTGTTCTTCATTTTCTTTTTTTCTTTTCTGATTTTTCATTTAATATTCTCTTTGAACAAGCGCTCTTTTAACTTTCTCCTCTCTTTCATCACTTCGAATATTTTCTTCATTCTTTTCTTAAAATTACTCTCCTAAATCCATCCACTTTCCAGTACATTTCTGTTTTTCTCTTTCTTTTCTTTCATTCGTTTTAGATTGCACAATTGTTCGTTCTTTCTTCTTTTGTTTTCTTCTCTGCTCTTCAAAGAGAAGAATTCCAGCGGGCAATGGTCAAATGTTGAATATACCAAAGCAGAGAGATGTCGATTTTCACTTCTGTTTTCCGGAAAAATTCTGAAAAAAAAGAAACATCGTTTCAAATATCTGGAATAATATTAGGTTGTCCCAAAAGTTCGTAAACACTTGCAAAAAATTGAAATTTTACTCGCAAAAACAACAAAAATTATTGCTCAAAATAAAGACCATCATTTACCAAGACTTTCTGCCGTCGATTTGCAAGCTTACAGGTCTGGTCAACGTACCATTCAGCCGGCTTCGAATCAAAGAATTCTTGACACGCTTCCTCGATTTCATCAAACGAGTCGAATTGGCGGCTCTTCAGAAAGTGTTGCATTGAGCGGAAAAGGCCGTAAACTGATGGAGCACAGTCAGGAGTGTAGGCTGAATGTGGCAGAACCTCAACGCCGTCCAGCAATTCAAACTTGTTTTTGGTCTTCCTGGCGGTGTGTGGCTTGGCATTGTCCTGCTGCATCAAAGCGCGCTTTCGGTTGATCAGAGCCGGGTACTTTTGCTTCAACTTTTTATAAACCCGCTCAAGTTGCTGACAGTAAAGTTCGGCACTGATGGCACAACCATTCGGAACCAACTCAAAATACACGATTCCTTCAAAGTTTAACCAAACGCACAACATGACTTTTTTTGCCGAATCGATCTTGTTTTGGAACCGACGGTGTCTCGTGCCCTTTCTGAACCCATCACTTGTCTCTATTTTGCTGGACCACATAGACCCATTTAGCAAGTGTTTACGAATTTTTGGGACAACCTAATATTACTGTTTATTTGTCCTGGAACTTGTAAAATGATCTATTTTTGAAAAAAAACAAATAAGACGCATGAAAAGTCATCACGCAAAAGGAAACCGTGAATAGAAGAAAATTGAGAACTTCTGATACGAAGTCTCTATTTCCACTAATGTCTTACCATGATATGGGAGACTTTTCTGTGAGGTATCAATACTTCCTATAGAAGGTAGTTGAAGAAAGCTAAAAGAAAGGACTACAGATAAACGACAAGAAAACTGAATCTATAGTCATAAGCAAAGGAAGTGCCCGAAAAGCCAACTGGTTGGAGATACTGAAATCAAGTAGCCACAGAAATGTTAATACCTGGGAAGTGTTCTAACTGAAGACAAAAGTGTGACAATAAGATTTGAAGGAGAATTGACATGAGCAAGGATGCTTTCCAAAAACTGAGTTGACCAATAAGATACAAATAGACAACTATATATTTGTATAGCCAAATCAGTCAGCAAGTTAATTGCCATTCATGATATACGCGTGAGCATTTATGACTTTTTCAAGATATGACTGACTAGGCAAAATGTTTCCTGCAGTAAGTTGATATTACTTTCTGCTGTAGTCTGATTGACAACCAAGGCTATAAAACCCATTCTGCCTTGCTATTCAATTCTTTTATACATATCTGTCAGTTAAGTGTAATACGTGATACACTGTTGGGCGATAATATCTGTTGATCCATTACTAAGCAGACGTTTTTTCCCCACAGTAGGGGGGATTTCTTTCTGCTGTAGTCTGATTGCTACCCAAAGCTACACAACCCAATCTGTTCTCTTATTCAGTTCTTTTGTCTTGATTAGTCTGTTAAATGTCAAACGTGATACGTGGTTGGGCGATCATGTCTCGTTTGATCCATGACTGACTAAGCAGACGTTTTTCCCCACAGTAGGGGGCAATTTCTTTCTGCTGTAGTCTGCTTGCTACCCAAGGCTATAGAATCCAATCTGTTCTTCTATTCAAATCTTTTATCCAGATCAGTCAGTTAAGTGTCATTTGGGATACACGGTTAGGCAATCATGTCTCTTTTGATCCATGACTGATTAATCAGATTTTCCAGCAGCATCAATGTAAGATGCTCAATACATTTATATGTATGTTGTCGTCATTTTAGATGGCATATCAATAAAAATAATTTGCCGTAATTTTTGATAGCACGGGCACCCTCGTAGAAAATAACGACAAAATCAGGATGACGATTTCTCCACCACCATAACAAAATTAGTACTAGTCAACTCCCATCAATACGAGAAACTGCGATAATATTTACTGGATCTGAAATATCTAACTTCTTGAAAAAATAATTTTAGAGAAAGATTATGTAAATTTCAACTGTCAGTAATGCTTACTCTTTGCTTAAAGATTACAAAATGTTTCCTTGTAAGGAAACATCTGTACTCACGATTAGTACTACCATCCATGTTTACAGTAAAATTCACACAGTACAATGCCCGCGTGCCACTCGCGGTAGAAGATTACTTCAATGGGTTGTTTATACGGCTAGTGCTGGAAGATAGTTTTTAGCTCTAGACTTGAACGGGTTAATATTGTAGGAAGTTGTGGAGAACCTTTTCTTGTCAGTCTGTTTCATAGGGCAGCGGTTCACGGGAAGAAACTCTTTAAGTGTAACTTACTTCTCACATTTCGGTGTAAGGAGCCTTGTTTTCTTCTATTATTCATTTATCGATATCTCTTTTTCTATCTATCAATATCTTTCTCTCTCAGCCTTTCAACTCAGTCGATTAAAAACTAAATTGGGCGATTAAAGTTTATTGCTTTACTCGTCCGCGGTCGATTAAAAATCTCGCAATGAAACGTGTCCCTTCAAATATAGAAAAAGAAAATCTGATTCCTTTTACAACCGAAAAGTATGCCATTGAAGATTCACAAGTTACTTAGAATGACCTACAATGACATTATTGAACACTTTGATCATATGCATGCCCGGTCAGTGTAAACATTCATTTAATTAACTCTTCCAGAGTGGAGCCAAAATGTCTCTGTCGCCCAGTTTAAAGACGCTCATAGATTTTAGAAACTTATTTGGAAAAATATAATCCTTGACTCAACAGCAATTTCCTCTCCGCTTACGAAAAGTAAAAACGAACATTTGAAAGAAAGAAAAAAATACGTATACTTCTTTCAACTACGCACCGAAAAACAAATTATACAAGTAATTTTTTATAGAAAATCGTTGAGAAAGTCAGATTTTTTTTTATCATCTATGAGATGGCGATTGTAGTCAAACAGAAGAAAGAAACTACGAATTTAGGTACCTCAACTCAATTGCCAAAAAAAAAAAAAATAGCATATCATTATGTTAAAAGAGTTCAAATTTAATAAAAACAAATTTTATCATCAAAATGTTTATGCTATTATTAAGAGGAAATATCAAATTTTGTTGTTATCCTGTTTTTTTTTTTAATTTTTAAATCCTTACTAACAAGTTCGAAATTTTAATTAAAATGTCATTTTTTGTTTTCCGTCAGCGATTCACGACTAAGAAAATGGATTCGGTCGAGTAAAATGATTTTGGGGCGATAAATTTTCCCTTGCTTTTGACCGCCAGTCGAATGATTACTTTTCAAATCTCATAGGGCTATATATATATATATATATATATATATATATATAATAAGCACGTGTGTGTGAAATAGATAGATAGATAGATAGATAGATAGATAGATAGATTGAGCGAGTCAGAGAAAGAGGAGTGAGGTTCGTGTGAATAAACAGAGATACAGATATACATGAACAGACTGAAACATAGACAGATACATATATTAAAGAAGTGAGAGAAAGAGAAGGGATATATGTGAGAATTAACAGATACAGATATAGATGAACAAATTGATAGCACGGGCTCCCTCGTAGAAAATAACGACAAAATCAAGATGATTTCTCCGCCACCATAACAAAATTAGGACTAATCAACTGCCCTCAATACGAGAAACTGCGATAACAGTTACTGGACTTGAAATATCTAATTTCTTGAAAAAAAAACTAATTTTAGAGAAAGATTATGTAAATTTCAACCGTCAGTAATGCTAACACATAGAGATTCAGTCCTCACTGCTTTGTTTTTAGCGAAATGTTCCTTTCTCTCAATACTCTACTCAGCTTCTGGAAAGCATATTTCGGTTCTCAGTGAAGCTTAATCTATTATTTTAAATTTAATCAACTTCTATTATGTAGGCCGAAAATATGCTGCACCCAATTCACTACTCAAGTGTCATGATTCTAGTAAAACAAGTTTGTTAACCATTACACACTGAATAACCTCTCTCTCTCTCTTTCTCTCTCGCTCTCTCTTTATATATATATATATATAGTCGTCCACAGACCGATCTATTTCGCTGTATCACAGCTAATTAGTACGGTGAGACAGCCGATTGCTTTTTACCCAGGATAGAAACCCGACCGAATTGGCGTCAGTCGGCGATTCCACCTCTGAGGTACGGGCACTCGGTAGAAGGAGGCAAACCTTTTAGCGCGTATATTATCATTATGCACGTCCAATAGCTGAGAGTGTTCTAATTCATTGCTGAATGAACGAGATAGATAGATAGATAGATAGATAGATAGATAATGAACAGACATAGATAGATAGATAGATAGATAGATAGATAGATAGATAATGAACAGACATAGATAGATAGATAGATAGATAGATAGATAGATAGATAGATAGATAGATAGATATGCATTCAATTAGACGGATATGAACTGACACACAGATCAATAGAAGTATAGTCAAGGATGTAGCTAAATATAAACAAATATCGATATATAGGTATATAGATATGAATAGATTGAAAGATTTATACAGGGAGAGAGAGAGAGAGAGAGAGAGAGAGAGAGAGAGAGAGAGAATTGGGCAGATTGAGATAGATAGATAGATAGATAGATAGATAGATAGATAGATAGATAGATAGATAGCCACTCGTATTCGAGGATACACATCTACCGGGGTGACTGAATAATCCCTATTGTAGACGCCTACTCAGGAACACTTGTGTTTGCTAAACAGCCACAGAGCCCGCCTGTGCCTTATACTGCAACTATGCTGAGCGGACATTAGTTACAGTTTCTGACAGAGAGCGCGTTATCTAGCATGAACAACAGTCTGCACAAAGCTAAAACTCTTAAACACTCAGTCACGATGACTTTTGACTCCGAGCTAACCAAAACATCGATGGCCTCTCAAAGAGAGCCGTCGACCCAATTTCACTCACAAGGCTTGTGTCAACCTGTGGAATGGTTTTTAAAGCACTTTTCAAAAATGCTGCACGATGGGATCACCTCCATCTGACTAATAATATCAAGAAGTTACATTCCTGACAAATTGATTATGGTGAGATTCGCACCCAGAGTTTCATGGTCACAAAGCAAACGTTCTAACCACTCGGCCACACGCCCATATATTAACAAAACTTCATAAACAAATAAATAGAGAGATCTGAACAGAAAGAGTAGGATTGGTGACATGTGTTTTGTCGCATTAGTTTTGGCAACAGCCGAATATAATCAAATAAATCTAAAAAAAAATCGTTGCTGGTATAAGACTAACGGGTCCAGAATTGGGTTTCGAATCTCAGTCCTGTCTGACATCACTTTTCTCGATTACTTCCTGGTCCAAGTCGGCAAGTGCCTTCTCCAGAACGTGTATCTGATAAGCCCTGTATCGTTATCTGGTCAAACTCCCATATGGCAGCCATCTGTGGTTTGCGAGTTTGAATCAATGCGGATACCGTGCGCCACCCGCCCATAAACCACACATTCTATCCTCTGTTATTTATTTATTTACTTACCGAAACTACATACAAAAACATTCTATGACAAATTTGTTTCTTAATCGAGATGTTATCATTCGCATAGTGTGCGGGTGTGTGTGTGTGCTCACACGTTATTGCATTAAATAAGGTACAATAAACTCTAAGAGAAACATATTGCACATATGTAGACACACGCAGACATCCAATCGCATACATTCCCCCACTATTCATGTCCTCTTTTTCGATGATAATAACTGAGATGTTTTACGTTTTACGTTAAAAGCCAGACTTGTATTATACGCATTTATAGTATTATAAATTATAGTAATTAACAGCCAGACTTTTATTATACATATTATAGTATTATAGAAATTATAGAAATTAAAAGCAAGACTTGTATTATACGCATTATAGTATTATAGAAGTATAGAAATTAAAAGACAGACTTGTATTATACGCATTATAGTATTATAGAAATTATAGAAATTAAAGTCAGACTTGTATTATACGCATTATAGTATTATAGAAATTATAGAAATTAAAAGCCAGACTATTATATATTATAGTATTATAGAAATTATAGAAATTAAAAGCCAGACTTGTATTATACGCATTATAGAATTTTATAGAATTATAGAAATTAAAAGCCAGACTTGTATTATACGCATTATAGAATTATAGAATTATAGAAATTAAAAGCCAGACTTGTAATATACATACATTATAAATGTTATAGAAATTATAGTAATTGCTGTAATAGACTTGTATTATGCATTATAGTATTATAGAAATTATAGAAATTAAAAGCAAGACTTGTATTATACGCATTATAGTATTATAAAATTATAAGAATTAAAAGACAGACTTGTATTATACGCATTATAGTATTATAAATTAAAAATAGACTTGTATTATACATATAGTATTATAGAGAATTAAAAGCCAGACTTGTATTATACGCATTATAGTATTATAGAAATTAAACCAGACTTGTATTATACGCATTATAGAATTATAGAATTTTAGAAATTAAAAATGAACTTGTAAGTATACGCATTATGAAGTATTATAGAAATTAAAACCAGACTTGTATTATACATATTATAAATTTTATAAGTGCGAAATTAAAAGCCAGACTTTATATTATACATTATAGTATTATAGAAATTATAGTAATTAAAGTAGACTTGTAATTATACGCATTATAGTATTATAGAAATTATAGGGAATTAAAAGCCAGACTTGTATTATGCGCATTATAGTATTTACTAGAAATTATAGAAATTAAAAAGTAGACTTGTATTATACGCATTATAGTATTATGAAGATTAAAAATAAACTTGTATTATACGCATTATAGTATTATAGTAAAAGCGAACTTGTATTATACGCATTATAGTATTATAGAAATTAAAAGCCAGACTTGTATTATACGCATTATAGTATTATAGAATTATAGAAATTAAAAGCCAGACTTGTATTTTACGCATTATAGTATTATAGAAATTATAGAAATTAAAAGCCAGACTTGTATTATGCGTATAGTATTATAGAAATTAAAACCAGACTTGTATTATACGCATTATAAATTGTAGAATTGTAAAATTAAAAGCCAGACTTGTATTATACGCATTATAGAAATTATAGAAATTATAGATATTTTCAAGGGATTTTTTTATCCGATGTTATGTTTTTTTGTGACTATAAATGTTTTTTTAAATAAATGCAGGTATATGAGTTGCTATCTCTGTTATTTTTATATTCATAAGCAGTGAAATTAATAACAACCGTTCTCGATCAAGAAGTGAATCGACAGGAATCGATCCGAAATGTGCCTTTACGAATCTGGTCACGGAATAAATGTTTCATTGATCACTATGTTGTAGAAACATTTGCATCACACTCTACATTCATCTTCTTTAAATAATCTTAATTTATGGAAATGGAATAACTATGTTAACGAAACTGCTCAAAACACATTGATGGTTGTATTTGCACGAAATCAGAAGTCTTCATGACCGAGAGATTGAGCGTACAGGTATTGATAGAAAAACTGTTTATTATGACATTCTCTTTCAGAAACTGTAAACAAGGTCTTTTAAGTATACTTGCGATATAACCACATGTTATCTATGTGGGTGCTGAAGAAACACAGATATGTTTGAGTAGGTGTTTTCAACAGGGACTAGCTAGTTACTATAGCATGGATATGCTGAATGGATATTTTTTATCTGCCATTGTTGTTTTATTACTATGAACGTTATTTTTAGTGGCTATCCCAGTCTTTTTTTTTTTTTCGTTTCGTAATGTAATTATTAACAACCGTCCTCGATTCAGAAGTCCGACTAAAGAAAGACTACATCAGACAGGAATCGATCAGAAATGTGCCTTTACGAATCTGAACACGGAATAAATGTTTCATTGATCACTATATTGTAGAAAGCATTTGCATCACACTCTACATTCATTTTCTTCAAATAATCTTAATTTATGAAAATAGAATAACTGTAAACGAAACTACTCAAAACACATCGATAGTTGTTTATAATCGCGCACTATGTGCGTTGTGGTACAGTGAATATCGGCTCGGAATGAGAAGCTGGTAGAGCCGAGTTCGAATTCCAGTTGAATCCATTGTATTCACTTACGCGCAAATACCCTTGGGAAAGGTATTAATCCGTCTATTTCTTCCAGTTATGGGTTAAATAGCAGGACAGACTGGGTTCTATAGCCTTGGTCGGCAACCAGTCTACCGCAGAAAGCAATGGCAACCTACTGCGGGATAATCTTCTGCCCAGTCAGTCATGTCCCTTTCGAGACATGATCACCCAAGCGTGTATCACGTATGGCACTTAACTGACTGACTTTCAGAAACCGCAAACAAGGTCCGCTTAGTATACTTACAATATAACCACATGTTATCGATGTGAGTGATTGTTGTGGGCCCAGAATAGGTAATATGAACTTAGCTCACTGGTGCCCCGTATGTAAAAATTTACTCGAGTAACAAGATTAGTAACTAGGTCCCACCCTTTTACTGTGAAACCAATAAATTGTAAATGCAAATTCTACTCCATCAGCTTCTTTTCTCGCACTTCCCACCTGTGGAATTCCCTTCCATTTACTTGCTTTCCCGACAGTTATAATCTCCAAGAATTTAAATGTAAAATCAATATTCATCTCTTATCTCACTAACCTGCATCCTCTCTTTCATGCTCCTTTCTCCATCCACTCCACTATCATCAGTATTCTCATCTTTCCCTTATTCACTTTCTGACACCCTCTATAACCTGTCACTCTTCCTCATAACTTTCCTCCTATGTAACCCCCTGCAAAACAGTGGCAATAAAATGCCTTGCTTGGGGCGATATGATTATAAAAAAAATAAAAAGGAAAACAAATACAAGAATGTTACACGTCAGTTTGACTACCAAGTATTAGAATTCAACTCCATCCCGTGAGGCATATTCTCTCGGTATTCATCATAGAGCTCATTATAGTCCCAAAAGGGTAGTCCTCATCACATTGATGAAGAAATACAATTTTGTTTGAGTTGGTGTTTGCAATAGGGACTAGCTAGCCACTATAGCATGGATATGTTGAATGGATGTTTTTATCTGCCATTATTTTTATTACTATGAACGTTATTTTTAGATACTATCCCTGCCATTTTTATTCTCATAAACGGTGAAATAAATAACAAAAGTTCTCCATTAAGAAGTCCCACTAAAGAAAGACTGTCGATTCGACCGGTATCAAGCAGAAATATACCTTTACGATTTCGGCCACGGAATAAATGTTTAATCGCTTACTGTGTTGTAGAAAGCATTTGCATCTCACTCTACATTCATCTTTTTCAAAAAACCTTAATTCATGGAAATGATAACTATATTGATTTATATTCAACTAGCAGTATAGCCCGGCGTTGCTCGGGTGTTATGAAAGCTTTAAAACTAATCCATAGTCTTGGAGCTCAGACTCAGCCTAAAGAATGTTTGTGTGAAGTTTGGTGAGAATCGGATAAAAATTGTGGATTTGTATAAAGGACATACAGGCAGATAAACAGACACACACACAACATCTTGCCTTTTATATATATATAATATCAATTTTCTGCACTACTGTAAGAACTGCAACCTTGAAATTTCTGAATATCGTTTCTTATGTCTTTGTCTATGAGTGTATCAAATTTGATTAAAATCAGACCACTCCTACTATAACCCGATTTTTTCGATTATCGATTTTCGATATTTATCGGGGGTACCTCGACACAAAACTTAGCTAAGAACACTCGCAGACGCTTATAGTACAACTGTGTAAAATTTCAAGAAAATCGGTTCAGCCGTTTCGGAGTCTATAGGTAACGGACAAACACACACAGATACATACACACAAACACAGACAAAGTTCCATTTATAAATAAGTTTAGATCTGAGAACACATATAATTTTAGTGTGTACACGTGTTTGAATTGCTGTCTCTGATTTGAATTTATTTTAATTTTATTAAACAATGAAATTAATTCCCACTGCCCTCATTCGAAAAATCCTACTACAGTAGAAACATATCTCCGAGAGAAGAATAAAAACTACATCTCTTTATTTCATCCGAGAAATCTTTTTATTTTTGACCTTTTAATATTAATTTTACTGTTTAATAAATTAAGTAAAATATATAGCGTTAACAACTTAACCACGTGTTTATATGTATATAGTGTGTCCAATTAAGAAAGATCAGAAGTTAGCAGTAAATAAAACAGTTTGATTGGTTAAATTTTATTGATTTTACTATTGGATCATGTTATTTGAGTCATGGCAATTATGGCCTGAATTGAATGCCATGGATTCGTGGTTCCAAATAACATGACCCAATAGTAAACTCAAAACTTCACCAATAACACCATTTTATTTACTGCTAACTTTGATCTGTCTTAACGGAACACACTATACAATTCTGTGTGAAAAATAATATCGCCCAAACGTCCACCAAGATTTCGGTCGATGGTCAAAATTTTTGAAAATGTCTCCGCATAGTTGCTCCTCGATCTCACCAATGTGCCTTATTATCTCATCCTTCAGCAGTTGGATTGTTGACATAGACTTTACTTTTGAGATGACCCCAAAGGAAGAAATCTAAAGGCGTCAAGTTGCACAATCGTGGCAGCCAATTGACATCACTGTTTCAAGAGATGGTTCGACCTAGGAATTTCTCAATCAATGAAGTCAAATGCATTTTGGTTTGAACGTCTATTTTGAATTGTTGTCTTATTGGCATAGACCTTACTTTTGAGATGACCCCAAAGGAAGAAATCTAAAGGCGTCAAGTTGCACAATCGTGAGAGCCAATTGACAGCACTGTTTCAAGAGATGATTCGTCCTGGGAATTTCTCAATCAATGAAGCCAAATGCATTTCTGTTTGAACGTCCATTTTCTTAATGGGCTTTGATAACATTAACACGTTGTTCGATTGTTAATCTCTCCATGGTTAAACTTTGTAAAAAGGGTGAAGTTATTAAATCTGAAAGAAACTGGAAACAAAACAAATCATTAGACGCTTAAACTTAATTCACATTTAAAATCGGTGCAAGTTACACACACACACACACACACACACACTCTCTCTATCTATCTCTCTCTCTCTCTCTCTCTCTGTGTCTCTGTATATATATATATATATATGCAAACTGATCACTATACTCGCTTCGAAAAACCCTCCGAGTATATAGGCGGAAGGAAAAAATGGTTGTAAGAAAACAAAGGGCTACGCACGTGAACATCAGTCAAAGTACGTAGCCCAAAGAAAAAACCCGAGATAACTATAATCTATAACAACATCAGGTGCCTATTTCAAATGGATGGTTTTAAATTAAAATCTATTAAGCCGTCAGTTTGAAACAAGCACCTGACAATTGCATAACGCAGTAGGTACTCAGTTTTTTTTTATATAATTAAACTATATGTATTTATATCTACCAGTTTGAATAATCAAAAAAATCATTGTTAGGAAAATATGCGTCCTCCAGCAGATTTCGAACCTGCGCTTTTTCTAATTTAATGATTTCCCTTAGGGAACGCAGGTTCATATACTACCGGAGGACTGCATGTTTTCTAACAAAGATTTCTCAATTATTCAGGCCGGCAGTTATAATTAAATATGCTCGTTAATCATAATAATAATAAAAAATGCCCCTACCAAAATAAAATAAAAACAGAAAAAACATTGTATCTACTGAAATACGAACAAATTAAGTAAAGATACAATAATAATATGAATCAGAATCCAACAGAAAAACAACAAATAGAAAAATTCTTTTATTAAACCTTCAAAAGAGATTGAGATAGAAAGGATTCAATTTGATTTTCCTGAAGCCACACTAATTAAAAAAAGAATATATTTATTTACGACGACAGTTTTTCGAGAACCCAGTAATAACAACATTATCAAGTATAACTACACGTCAAAAACATGATATATCACCAGTTCTCAAAAAATCTAAAACAGGTACACTGCCGGCCATAATTATTAGGTCACCCCAGTTTTTTTTAAAAATTATGTACATGCTATTTTACGTGGATAATTCTAAATGAAAATAGAATGGTTCTTTTGTTATTACTACTTCGCAAAATTTTACACGGCAAGGAAGCAAAAATGAATTCGTCTGAATCGTCCTAAATTTTCTTCATTCTTTTGTTGATGAAACTTCAATATAGGTAATTATTAAATATTTATAAGTTCATTTGATGCACATGTTATTGTGCAGTATTAACAAAAAGACCATTCTATTTTCATTTACAATTATTCACTTGGCAATAAATACTAAAAAACAGTATGAAATACATCATGTTTTAAAACACTGGGGTTGCCTAATAATTACGACCGGTAGTGTATGTACGTAAAAAACGTCTTCAAATGAACATAATAAAAAAAAAAACAAATATAATGTCAACTAGACACGCACGCACATATATACACACTTACAAATATACATTATTATTTGTATTCTGCATAGAAAAAATACAATTACAATACATAAAGCAATATTTACGGTTAGTTAAGCGCCGAATCCATTTATTTCTTGAAATATTGAACGTCTCTTCTTGAATTTGGAACGTCATAAATTAAACTAACTTTTGTTTAACAAGTCAAAAATACGGGAAACATGATTAAAACACGTCGTAAATAAAACAACAGAAAATTAAAATTGCCAAATTTTTTCTTTTTTTATATTGTATCTCAGGCTCTGTTGAAACAAATAAAAGGAAGTTTGAAATTTTTTTTTAATGTTATATATATATAGTGTATCGAGGCAGCAAATAATTTTCTAAACATATACTGTTAAATATAAGAGGCAATGAATGTCTATTATGTTTAATCATGAGCCGTTCTAAACGTTGTATTTTGGCTTTAATTTCAGTTGAAAATAAAAACAAAAATTCTCCAACATTTGGATATTTTTTTATTAATTTGGTTCTAAGGTTTCGGCTCATATGAGCCAACTTCAAAGAAGTTATTAAGATGTTATATATATATTCAAATTCAGTGATATTAAGTCGTGTGGAACCTTCCGGACAACACTTTATCGGAGGGTATCATTGGTAACGCAATAAGTGGCTATAAGTCATTGTATTTTTATTTTTATGAGGAATAGTTGAAAAAAAGGGGTCAAGTTGAAACTCAATTGAAAAAATAATTTATTTATAACTCGTATTTATTTTTTTAACGAATAAATTATTTTTTAATCGTGTTTCAACTTGCAATTTCTTTTTCCTCAGGGTTTTCAAACACATGTTTTCCCTCTTTATATATATATATATATATATATATATATATATATATATATATGATGAAATAGTTTTAAGGTATGCTAAATTTATGGGTTAATGTGCTCAATATCAGGGATAAAGCATACGAATATTTACGTAGTTTCCTCACTGAGACGTAATATGACACAAGGTCGAGTTTTTGTTTGGGGGACCCGAACGCGTACACCCCTGCCAGGGCCAAAACTTGCCCAACCCCCGCAACTGTCGGTTGTGCATGGTCTCGGTGGCGATCAACTATCTACCCTTCTAGTACAATGAGGTAGTACAGCCTCAGGTATCATCTGTTTCTTAGGACCGGGCACCTCACATTCTGCCAGAAGACAAAGACGCAATTGAGTGATGATGATCCCTACCTGGAAAGCAGGTTAATGAGTAAATACCCAGCGGCGACAGTCTGCTTCGCACATATAGGAAGAATGCGTATCAGCATGAAACAGGCACATTCAATGTCTTATATATATATATTGTGTGTATTTTGGAACCATTTTTTCATTAATACAGGTTTCATTGAATAATATAGACAAATTCTGTCTATTTATGTTGTGTAAGATCCATTCGTATGATCTGATTAGCTTGATAGTGTTGTCATGGAAAGACGACAAGAAATCGTAATAATTGTTGATTTTTTTATCAGGTCTGAGCTTTCGGCTTACATAAGCCATCATCAAAGGATGAACATTTAATGTTCAGTGAACATAGAACATTTAAATTATTATTAACAGAGTGGAGTTATACAGAGAAAATTAGACAGGTCCATTTTTTGTGTCGCACATGGCTGTAGGCCGAGAAGGAATGGTGGTAGTGGGTTTTTTGTTCAATTGAGGGATTGGTCTGGGAACTGCTGCTACTATGGTGTAGGGGGTAAGTATAATAACTATGACCTTTCCCCGTCGATTATAGGCATTGAAGTATGTTAGTAGAGGTGTCGAAATTTATTTTATTTAGGCTAGATTTAAACTGTTTGATGTAGATAGCTTCTAGAATTTTAAGTTTTCGTTTATTATTTTCTTGTCTAAGTATATGCGTATTTTCAACAAATGTTTTCCTAAGAAGTGTGTGTTGATAGCCGTGATGTTTTAAATGTCGGAATATGTTAGAATTTTCATTTAAGTGCAATGTAAGTCTCCGCGAAAGCGAGTTAGTAGTATGTCCAATGTAGGTATTATTTAGTTTGTTAGAGATCAGATCATACGAACGGATCTTACACAAAATAAATAGACAGCACTTGTCTATATTATTCAATGAAACCTATATATATATATATATATATATATATATATATATATATACATATATATATATATATATATATATATATATTTGTGTGTGTGTGAGTGTGTTTTCTTATCCGTGTCCGGGGCAGTGATGGAAATATCCTTAACGAGTATATTTAAAAAGCACAAAATAAGTATCCCTTTATATATATATATATATATAAACGTTGTTTTCATTCGGAACACGTGTTTGAGTTGAAATCCCTACTTTCTCTTTGAGTTCCACAGGTAGGAAGTGTAAGAAAAGAAACTATTGAAGTAGAAGTTGCGGTTATATTTAGCTTTTTCAACAGTAAACAGCTGAGGCCTCAATGGCAATATAGTAGCAAAGTAAAATTTGTTAAATTATTCAACTTTTAAACGAGTAAAATCTCAAGCTGAAGTTAGAAATTGCCACAAAACATATTTATTTAAGATAGAATGCTCTATTAAGACATCTCTCTAATTTTGTATTTAGATACCTTTCGTTTATTTGAAATTTTTATTGTTGAACTCTTTACCAAAATTGCTGATGATCTGTTATTGTACATAATCAATTTACAATAAAAAATTGTATTTTATAAGAATACTACCTTATGAAAATCTGTAGATTATCATCGATTGGGGACACAAGACCCTCGCCACCAGCATTGGTTTTAGTTATTCTACAAGTGTGCCTTCAAGTAAAAAAAACAAAGAAAAGAAATTGAGAAACACTGATTTCTACATTTTGGCGGTGGGAAAGTGACTGAAGCCGAGATGCAAAGTCAGGAACAATAAGATTGCAGATTTATCTTTTGATTTTATCAAAAATTTCTAGATATACAGCAAAAAAAAAAACGGACCATGAGTGGCAGCAATATTCAAGATATGGCCGAATGGTAGACTTATAAATATTTAAGAATATTCAGGAAAAAAACAAAACAAAAACACAATGAACCAATTTTCTTTGCAGCAAACCTCTTTTATCGAACATCTTCGGAAAACGTCGATAGTAATGGGAGCATTTTTGCCTTATGAAGAAATTCAATCGCACACTTTTGCTTCTAATCCACTTTCACAACAGACGCCATTTTACCACACTATTATCTGTTATGTTATAAGACACAAACAATCTAGGTTACAGCCGGGAAAGATCCCCTTCACTACCAGATCAGTAACATATGCCTCTGACGATGTGTCCCCATATAAAGAAATAGTAAGCATCATATTCGATGTGTCTTACACTACCTCAATACCTATATGCTGTAAAATATTCGTTGGTACGATATTTTGGGCAGCATAGATTTTTGACAATGAACTGTATATGTGTTTAGCGATGCAGGTGTTGATTTAAGATTGAAAACGTTTATTGTTTGAAAATGTCAAACGGGTACAAGAGAGATTACGTTTGAATTTAGAGATTTCTTTTTTTCTAGCCTGGAGTCAAAATAATTATGCCCCAGATGAACGATTGCACTGGAAGACAGCTGTCAGTGAAGCAGAGAGTTGGAAATTTTTAGAGAAAAATTTAAATTTGATTTTGAGAGTCTGATTGCAACTGTTCAGGAGAACGTTTGTCCCAGCCGGGCATAGTCCGAAGTAGAGATCTTTCTGTATGGTAGTGGGGTGCTGAAAATTCCAGAACTAAAACCTTCTCTTAATCTACGGCAAGTCACTTTGATGAAAAATATATCAATGTTTTAAAAAAGAAAAAAATTATATGAATATTCTATTTAATTTTGAGCCCGATCCATAGTTTTAGACGTAGTCGTTTGTTGCAGTTTATTGTTGTTGCTGACGAGGACGACGAAAAAGACAGAGAAAAAGAAGCAGTTTGCTACCCTGCCATTTTATGAAGAAGAAGTGAAAGTCAGGTTGAAGTTGTCCCTCGACAAAATGACATTTGAGTTGCTGCAGATTTTAGAATAGTCGTCATAGACGTAATAAAATCTGCCGAATGCGTGCAGATTTAATTTCTGTCGTCGTCCTCGTAGTTGCGACATTCGTCGTTTTAGCAGCATTCTTCCAGTCATCACTGATTTAGAAATCATTGAACATAACAATTTTGTTTTTGATAGAAGAAAATATACGCCTGAGAAGGACTATATAACAATAACTGTTTTGTGTAGACGTTTGTTGCTTTAATAAAACCGCTATTTGATGACTGTTATCGTTACTTAGCAATGTTTTATGTCAACACAAAATAAAATCATCTTTGATGGTGGATGTCTTTATGTTAACGTCCCTGTAACTTCTCTGAAGATGACTCAGTTGAGCTTAGAACCAGCATAATAAAAATATATC
>JBBBDQ010000163.1:160000-352500 GCA_037127315.1 Ascarosepion bandense | reverse complement strand
CTTTTTTCAGTGTTAATCTTATCGATTACACCCTAAACTTTCCGACTGACAAAAAAATTTGGAAAAATTTCAATATTTCAACAATTTTAGGTGAGGTTCAGTTTTTTTATACAACGTTATAGTAAATCGGTCCTCCATTTTGGAACCACTCACCGCTACGACATTACCACCACCTGTAAACTGGCTGATTATAATTTTTTTTAAACTTGTTTCAGTGCAGTCTTATCGATTATTATCTGATTGACAAACAAAATTGTAAAGATTTCAACATTTCAACAATTTTAGTTGTGGGGCTCAGTTTTTCATATAATAAATCGATTCTGTGCAATTAACTTTTTTGTTTGCGCATATTCAACAACTGAATCCTTTGCGAAATTTTTGGATAAAGCCATTCTAGGTGTTTCTACTAAAGAAAACTTGAATAAGACAAAAACAAGAGCAACAACTCATCCCAAAAACGAAAACAAAGCGACCCCAACGCGAGTGATGTAAAATTGAGGATCGATTTACTATAAATTTGTATGAGAAAGTGAACCCGCACTAAAATTGTTTAAATATTGAATTTTTTTCCAAATTTTTTTAATAATCGAAAACTTTGTGTAATAACCAATAAGACTGCGCTGAAAAAAGTAAAAGTAAAAAAAAATAAAAAAAATAAAAAAATACACAAAAAAAAAAACAAATTGAAAGGCAGTGGCAGTCTCTTTCAGGTCAGCTAAAATGTCAGATTAAAAATAAATACATTTATTCTTTTTTTTAATTTTCTTAATGGTAAATCGTGTAGGTATTCTAAGAGAAAATGTACCAGCTGCTGGAAGTTTTCCTGATTGAAAAATGAAATTCTTCTTCAGTGCGTTTTGTCACCTTAGGACCTGAACGATGATTGCCCTCCATAATTTCTTAATTTTTGTAACAAGAAAATTTTGTAACAATAAAATTTTGTAACAAGAAAATTTTGTAACAAGAAAATTTTGTAACAAGAAAAATAAAATAAGCTTTTATTTTATTCATCTGCTCAACCAACAATTAACACAAAAATGTCTATACCCCTGCTTTCAGTATCCCCTGTGTGCGTTAGATTCTCCAAGCCCGCTTTCCTCATTAAATATCCTACAAATTTTAATTGTCTCTTTTCTGATTCGAAGTATAAATGTCCTTTTTGTTTCCATTTTTTCCTTATTGATTGATGTCCATTTTTATCGAATTCTAAGTATCCTTCTGCATAACAAGTAAAAATGGAAATATAGGTTGATCACTCTCTGAGAGCGTAGATTTCTATAGTAGGCCTTTCCCTTCTAGGCTGGCTGATATTAATAAAAAAATATTAGGTATGTAAGCACAAACACGTGTACCAACTAAAATATCGTTTAGAGGAAGAAGAAATTTAATGAAATGTAATAATTAACACGCACAAATATATATATATATATATATATGTAAACATGATAGCTTCCTACAGCTTGAAATATATTTTAGAAATTTCCCTTTGTAGCTAATAAATGGGGCCCAATATGCCAACTACGAGTGGTAGAAACTAAAATATATGAAGTAAAAAAAAAATTCAAATACCTGGCTAGTGTTTTGACAGAGGATGGAAAGTGCGACATGGAGATCCAAAGACGCATTGGCATGGCCAAAGACGCATTTTAGAAACTAACTAGAGTTCTGAAAGACAAGGAAATCTCATTAGAAACAAAGAAAAGAGCGCTAGATTGCTATGTGATATCTGTTCTTCTGTATGGAAGTGAATGCTGGACTATCTCATCAAAGATGAACGAGAGGCCTGAGACAGCAGAAGTGTGGTTTTACAGAAGGATGCTGAGGATACCATAGACAGAGCACGTGTGCAACGATGAGAAGAAAAAAAAACTAAATGTCAGGAAGAGACAAATGAGGTTCCTGGGAAACGTATTGAGGAAGGAGGGCCTGGAGAACTTAATACTCACAGGTCGGATAAATGGAAGGAGAGACAGGGGAAAGCAGCGCGAAACGTACTTGTTAGGTCAGAGCAAATGGTTGGCGAAGCGGAGCTTAGAAGAAATACCAAGAGAAAAAATATTGAGAGAAACAAGAGTCAGAGCAAAGTAGAAGTCCATGATCACCTACGTCCTGAAAGTACACGGCACATGAACAAGAAGAAGCTAATAAGTGTTATTGAGCAAATTTTGAAAATTTACAAAAAAAAAAAAAAAGATGAATAAATGCTCCCGATAATGTATACTGCCCCTCTAACATCAAATAAATATTCAGTGCGCTCTTTCAATATAACAGAGTCGATGTTGGAAAACAATATCCCAGCCGATTTCATTTAGTTTTTGTTTTTGCTTTGTTCACACATTCATATGTTTTGATAATAATTATCCTATATTTCTTTTTAATTGTATCACCCCGAGCAAGGCGGTAATGCCACTAATGTGCAGGGGGCTACATAGGAGTGAAAAGATTGGAAAAGATAAAGCCGGAAACCACATCCTAAACAGGGAACAAAAGATGAGCCTCTTCACCTGTTCAATAGACATGGGTGGAGTGTGAACCGGGCGATAGATCTATCTACTCCAATTGAAAAAAAAGAAACCAAAGTGAGAAGATTGGAAAAGAGAAAGCCGTAAACCACATCCTAAACAGGGAACAAGGGATGAGCCTTTTAACCTGTTCAATAGACGTGGGTGGAGTATAAACCGGGCGATAGATAGATCTATCTACTCCAATTGAAAAAAAAAGAAACCAAAGTGAGAAGATTGGAAAAAAAGAAAGCCGTAAACCGCATCCTAAACAGGGAACAAGGGATGAGCCTTTTAACCTGTTCAATAGACGTGGGTGGTGTATGAACCGGGCGATAGAGAGATCTATCTACTCCAATTGAAAAAAAAAAGAAACCAAAGTGAGAAGATTGGAAAAAAGAAAGCCGTAAACCGCATCCTAAACAGGGAACAAGGGATGAGCCTCTTAACCTGTTCAATAGACGTGGGTGGAGTATGAACCGGGCGATAGATATTCGCATAATAGAAGATCTACCAAGAATAGTGAAATGTTGGAAGAACCTGGATGTAAATTTAATTAAGTTAATTTAGCTAACAAAGGTACTTTCTGTAAATTATCATCGTATTAGATTAATTTCTCTTTCAATTAAAGTGTTATATTAACTGTGCATTTAATTTTTAATGGGGATGTTCATCGTGGTGCAGTGGATATCGGCTCGGAACGAGAAATCAGTGAACCGAGTTCGAGTTCCAGATGAATTCCTTGCATTCACTTACACGCAAATACACTTGTTAATCCCTCTCTTCTCCTTTCAACTTTAGATTCAATAGTGTGACAGGTTAGGTTCTTAGACTTGGTTGGCAGCCAGTCTACCACAAAAAATAACAGTAAGCTAGTGCAGAAACATATTCTGCCCAGTCAGACATGTCTCTTTCAAGACATGATCGCCCAAGCGTGTAGCACTTAACTGATTGATAATTAAATCAAAATTATCGTCGTACTCATTATAGCGAGCAACAAATGCATTTAGTGATTCAGTTTTTGTTAGGGCGCCGCCCCTATCTGACTACAGAATGGACTGTTCCCATTGCTATATATAGCAATGGTGGATTCTCTACATGGAGTGTGATAGAGAGTCATACAGAGTCACTTGAGAGTCAGTGCGAGAGTTAGACACACTTCCGGTGGCGTACAGGAACTAATCACGTATACACACGTCTTACGACGGATTGAACTCTTGTATCTTTCTATTGTAAATATTACTAACCATTTCTGTACCTACTAACCGTCTTTCCGCGGAATACAACTTATATTCTGATTCTGTTGTTGAGTTATTTCATTTACACTTGGCGACATAACAGTTTTGTAAGAGATCACTTTTGTGTTCATGTATTTTATTTGTTTTCATTGAGGTTTCTTCTATGTATTTATTTGTTTCCTATGAACTCATTGTAAAAATTAATACAAGTAATAGAGGAAGCTCTTCCTTGAAGTTTGACCTTATTATTTTGTTTTGTATTTTTTATCTATTTAGGATTTTGGAGATTTAACATTTTATGAACAACTTAGATAAATTCTTCTAGTTGTGATAGTGTTTGTCATTTCGTCATGTTTTTTCTGTAACAGTGTTATATAAAACTTCATATATATATATATATATATATATATATATATATATATATATATTTTAATTCAGATACTTCAATCCAAGGGAACAAAACAGGAAGGTAAATTCCAAAAACCCGATCCTAATTAATATTAAAAATTTTATTATAATATTCAAAAATGATACAGGAATTACTCCATGTAATAAAATATTACAGAGCAAATCCTTTTTTAATATATATATATACATAAAAGATCTAATTGGAGTAGATAGATCTATCTATCGCCCGGTTCACACTCCACCCATGTCTATTGAACAGGTTAAGAGGCTCATCCCTTGTTCCCTGTTTAGGATGTGGTTTCCGGCTTTCTCTTTTCCGATCTTTTCACTATTACGTAGCCCCCTGCACATCAGTGGCGTTACCGCCTTGCTCGGGGTGATACGATTAAAAAAAATATATATAGTAATGTTGTCATTACAATGGTTCCTAAAAGCATTCCATCACTAGAAGAAAATCCATGCTTCAGACCATTGTTGTTCTTCGTCAGATTATATTGTAAAACAAATAATAAAAGTGATTTATTTATTTTTGAAAATAGAAAACGAATTCATGGTTATTTAGAAAGTTAAGGGGGAGTGATTGAGGGAAGTTAAACATTATGAATTATGGGCATGTTTGAGTGAGGAATCTAGATATGCCCATAATTCATAATGTTTAAGTTTTGATTAAAGTGAGAATTGGGTTAAACTATAAAAGTGAACATTTAGGTCGTATGGAAGTGAGATGTTGAATTATGCCATTTTAATATGACTTTTTTTTCTGTATGGAGAAGATACATATTTGGAATAAATAATATTCAAGTGTATAAAAAGTGATTTTGAACAACAGGTCAGATTTGAGGTTTATGAAGAAGTTACTTTTATACTTCATAATTTGTTAAAAGGGCTTTTTGGATGAGATTAAAATTAAAATTAAGTAAGCTATATTGGAGTTAGGAAAAACAAATAAGTATTGTGTGGGTCATTGATTTTTAATAAAATTTTTAATAAAATAATGGTTAAGAATAAAAATTAATAGATAACTATGTAAATAATAACTGAAAAAGTAGTAAGTGTCTAAGTCAGTTTTAGCAGATATTTATTTCTATGTTAGTATGGGGTCATTTATTCACTTCTTTTGTTTAATATATTAGTGTTATTCAGGCTTATTTAAGATGATATATTTCTCTGTAAGGGTTAATTTATATCTATTTCTTATTTGATTGTAAGATTTGTTTTTAACGATGATGTCCCAGGTTGGGTTTTTGTGGCTGTTGTTTTTTTAATAGCAAAAAGTATTTGGAGTTACAGCGGTGAGAAACTGACTGAAGCCGAAAGATCATGTGAGGACAAGTAACACTGCAGATTCTTTTTTTATTTCATCAAGAATCTTTAATACAGAGCAGAAGTACCAGACCAGATGAGGCTTCAATATTCTGTGTGTGAAGCAATCATAAACTTGTAAATGATTAACATTGGTTCTGTCTAGAAAAATTGTCTAGCACAACGCAGTCAACCGATGTACCTAGCAGCATCCTTCTCTCTTGGAACTAATATGAACAAATTTAATGTGCAAATGTTTAATCCTTTAGCATCTGACATAAATATTCTGACGCCAAAAATGGTGATGCTAATTGTCGGTGTTACGACTGTGGCTGGCAATAGTGAATCGTAATCAGACTTCTAATCTCTCAGAATCGCCACACTGCATAAGTTTAATAAGTTCGGTGGGAGAATGTGCGTTGTGGTACAATGGAACGAGAAACCGGGGAGCCGAGTTCGAATTCCAGTTGAATCCATTGTATTCACTTACGCGCAAATACCCTTCCGTCTCTTTTTTCCAGTTATGGGTTAAATAGCAGGACAGATTGGGTTCTATAGCCTTGGTCGGCAACCAGTCTACCGCAGAAAGAAATTGCAACCTACTGCGGGAGAATCTTCTGCCCAGTCAGTCATGTCTCTTTCGAGACATGATCGCCCAAGAGTGTATCACGTATGGCACTTAACTGACTGACTGAGAAGACCTGACCTTGTCTTTATTTTGAATTAATTAACTTAAAGTAAGGAAACAATGCCACTAAGATGCAACTTGCTTCCGAGAAGGAAAAAGAATGAAACCCCAATTCTAAAAAAAAAACAAACCCTATTCCTGTTCAGAAGTACAGGGAGGATTCTATTCTAATTTTTGTATATTTATTCAACTTTATGTCCGTATGCTACCGATGTAGGTTCTGTATTATTTTAATATTTTTCTCAAATATGTCAATGTCACATAGCCGTTACAACAGTTCAGGAAATACTTCCATTTTAAAAACATCATATTCAACAACTCACATTTCACAGTTTCTTCTTTGACAAAGAGTATGCTTTCCGCTTCACCAGGTCTACTGCTGATATGCTAACGACCATCACAGAGTATATATACCAGGCTCTTGATAAGCACAGCGAAGCTCGAGCTGTTGCCCTAGATATCTCCAAAGCATTTGACAGAGTCTAGTATGTTGGCCTTCTACGTAAGCTAAAGGGTAATGGTATAACTGGACGATTGTTTGATCTAATCCAGTTGTTCCTTTCAAATCTCGTAATGAAGGTAATATTGAACGAACATGCTTCCAGATACTATCATACGAACGCGGGTTTCTCTCAAAACTCGATTCTAGGTCCTACGCTTATTCTGATCTTCAACAATCTCCCTGATGTAATCAGATCCCAAGTATGCATCTAAGCTAACAACACCACCATTTACTCCCACCTCAATAAGAAATTTGCTAAGGTTGACAAAACGAACCTCGCTGCTGATTTTGAAAAGGACCTCTACTCTGTGGTAAACTGGGGTAAGAAATGGCTCGTAAATGTTAATGCTTCCAAAGCAAAGCTGCTATCCCTTAACACCTATAGAGAATCGCTTCTACGCTCCATCAGCATGGATTAGGCTAGTCTCCCTGAAAGCAAAACACAGCGCATCCTCGGCCTACCAGCCGACATCAAGTGGAATGACTACATTGAATCCATAGTTAAATCTGCTGCTAGAAAGGACGGTTCACTGTGTAGGGCCAGAAGAATTTTTCTCGTCTAGATCCATCTTGCACATATCTGTATCTACTATCCGCCCGTGCATTGAATACTGCTATCACATTTGGTCGGGTGCTTCTTTTTCATCTCAGGATTCTTGACAAAATCCATTTGAGAATCAGTAATGTGATCGATCTCGACCTGGTAGTTCAACTCCAATCACTTTCTCACCGACGTAATGTGACTTCCCTCTGTCTCTTCTACAAATATTTTCACGGCTTCTATTCCGGGGAGCTTAGACCCCTGGTGAACCCTCTTCATGAATTTACTTGAGCTACTAGACAAGGAACTAGGTCTCACTCTTTTACAGTGAACCTAATCAAATGTAACCGCAACTTCTACTCTACAGCTTCTTTTCTCGCATTGTGGGATTTCCTTTCAGTATACTTTGCTTCTCTGACAGCTACAATCTCCAAGAATATAAATGTAATATAGCGAAAAAATATCTTTCAAAAGCTAAGCAGAGTATTAAAAAAATAGAAAATATGTTAGAAACAAAGAAAAGAATAAGGAACTGTTATGGAATATGTCCTCCTATATGGCAGTAAATGCTGGGCGATCTCCTAGCAGATGAAAAGACTTGAAGCCACAGAAATGTCGTTCTACAGAATGACACTGAGAATTCCATGGATAAAAAAAGGACACTTATACTTAATATAACTCCTGGGTTATATAACGAGGAAAGAAGCCTTGGAAAATTTAATACTCACAGGACAGATTAAAGGCAGAGGAAACAAGAAAATCAACGCATAACATACTGAAGAAGCTTGAGTGAATAAAATAACGTTTAGGATAGATAACAAAACGCAAAATATGTAAAGAGCTACAAATGATAGGGAATTGTTGAGAACCACAAGCGCCAACCTCTTGAAAGGTAACAGCACATAGAAGAATGTTAAGAAAATAAAGAAAACAAGTCATAAACTACCCAAGGACCTAGAGAAAATGGATGTCGAAACAAAGTTTAGGAGAGATAATAATAAGACAAGATTTATTCAGAGTAAAAAATGATAGGGAGATGTGGAGAGCCATGACCTCCAATGATGTTTGAAAGTGATTTAAAAAGAACACACTCTGTCTTCATTAGAAAAAAAAACTAAGTCTACACAATTTTTGATCACTACACTGGCCTTATTCTGGACTAAACAGATACGTACACTACCAGCCAAAATTATTAGGCCACCCCAGTTTTAAAAGAAATTATGTATTTCATAATATTATTAGTATTTATTGCCAAGTGGATAATTCTAAATAGAATGGTTCTTTGGTTAATACTTCACGATAACAAGCGCATCAACTGAACTGTTCTGGTGTTCAGTTTTTGTGCTCTCTTCCCCATGCTAGTCTCTCCTTATTATTGGCTGGCCGAAGCAAAGGCTTCCTGGCTGCCTTGTAAAATTTTGCAAAGTAATAAAATTCCTTGCATTCACTTACGCACAAATACCCTTGAGAAAGGTATTAATCAGTCTCTGCCCTCCAGTTATGGGTGAAATAATAGGACAGATTGGGTTCTATAGCCTTGGATGGCAACCAGTCTACCGCAGAAAACAATGGCAACCTACTGCGGGATAATCTTCTGCCCAAATCGTGCATCATGTATGGCACTTAACCGACTGAATAATAACAAAAGAACCATTCTATTTTCATTTAGAATTATCCACTTGGCAATAAATACTAAAAATAGTATGAAATCCATTATATCTTTTAAAAAACTGGGGTTGCCTAATTATTATGGCCGGTAGTGTACAAAGAGACATATATATATATATATATATATATATATATATATATATATATATATATATAAAGCAATGTGTGAGTTTGTGTGTGACTGTTCTCTATGCACGCCTACATTTTTTAAGCTACGCCATTTAAACTTTCTGGGACACATATCTAGAGGGAAGCAAGGGCGACACATACTTTTTGAGTTTAAGTTCAGAAATTTTCCTTTTCGCACTTTTTGGCCAGTGGAGCCGATTGTTTACATTTGCTCGTTAAATATCTAAGATCTAAGATGGTTGCTAAATTACGTCATAGAAATCAAATCACACCTGTCAAATGCGGCTAAAATATTTTTATTAAAGATGGTTGCTAAATTACGTCACAGAAATCAAATCACACGTGTCAAACGCGACTAAAATATTTTTTATGAAAAAAAATAAATGAGCCTTTATATTTAATTTTTATTCTGGCGTTGTTTTTTTCGTAAAATATCTAAGATCTAAGGTGTTTGCTGAATTACGTCACAGAAATCAAATCATACGTGTCAAAAAAAATTTTTTTTTTTTAAATATGAGCCATTATATTTAATTTTTATTCCGACGTTTTAAAAATTCATTTAATGAACAAAAAATGTGAATATTTTTACCCGTAATTTTGAAACAAAAAAAAATATTTATAAAAAAAAAAAAGAAGTGTTTTTCAAACAAAAACAATATATATATATATATATATATATATATATATATATATAAAAATGTGCCTATGGTTAATTTAATTAAGTCTTTCCCTCTTTAGAAGGAGACAAGTATGACCGGCACTAAAACTACACTTTATACTCCGTTCGAATACTACAGAAACATGCATTCAATGCCTTCTTTTTAATGTTGAAAATGGTTACTAACAGCCTCAGCTCTCTTTTCCAACTTTCAATAAATGATTTCTATCTACTCCTCTCATTGGCATCTTCTACTACTAAAAATGTTCTGAGTTGCATGGGCAACGCCGGGCTACGATGCTAGTATAATATATAACTCTTAGTCGCGTATTAAGAGATAGAATAATTAACTGCGTTTATGAGGGCATCAACGTGAACCATTATGTTTCCCTTGTTGACGTATTTTTCAGCAGCAGTTGTTATGCCAGAAGGATACATATAACCAAAGGGGTCTTCAAAAAGCCATAAATCGACCTCTTCCCTGAAGGCATAAATCTCACTATCGGCCATTGATTGTTTCTGTCTGTTCCAATTAACCATGACAGATAAATTGTCACAACCAAATGACCTGGTTGCCTGGTATGCTTCAGGCAGATTGATATGGTAATAAGTTATTAATTTAGGAACTTTGTTGTTTTTTTTTGTTTTGTTTTTGTTTTTTGTTTTTTGTTTTTAGTCTATTTGTTGTGGTGAATGAAGTGCTTTTATCTTCGTTCTTCCGCATTCTTGTGCAATCACGAAATTTAAGCAACCTCAAGCCTCGTCAGTATTTAGATGGGCAACCACTTAGGAATACAAGGTGCTGTAAGCTTGGATGTGCGGGTGCTGTAGTGGATAATGGCTCGGAATTGTTAATCGGAGATCCGAGTTTTAATTCCAATCGTGTTCGTTTTATTCACTTTTGGTCAAATACCCTCGGGAAAGGTTTCAATCCACACTTTCTGCCCCTATCAATAGGTTAATTATTGAGACTTGTATCACTAAAAGCAATATTTAACCAAAAACAAAATTAGCTACTATGACAAATATTATCTAAAAAAAAATTATTGCTTACAAAATATTTAGATAAGAGTTCTTAACAACTTCCTGTATTACGGACAGTTCTTATTGAAACACCTATTTTCATACAATCACAGAAATTAAGCAATGTTGAGCCAGGTCACTATCTAGATGTATCTAACATATAACTAATTATCTAATTATATTCTTAATTCAATTATAAATCTTCATTTAATTCTAAAGCTTCATTCAGTTCTAATGATCTTTCAATTCTAAAACTTCATTCAATTAAAAAACTTCATTTTACTCTAAAAGTTCATTCAATTAAAAAACTTCATTTTACTCTAAAAGTTCATTCAATTAAAAAACTTCATTTTACTCTAAAAGTTCATTCAATTCTAAAACTAAATTCAATTCTAACGTTTCGTTCAATTCTAAAACGCCACTCAATTCTAAAAGTTTTTTTTATCAATTCTACTGCATCATTAAATTTAAAAAATTAATCCAATTTTAACGATTCATTCGCATGATCACAAATTAAAATAACACTTTGTTCCATTTCCGTCTTTGCTTGTTGTTTTAAAAATAATACAAAAGATATAACCAAGAAAATAATACTGCAATTTTATGACGAGTTTTTTAAAAATAATTTTACTTCAAACAAGGTAATAAAGCGACTACGACACAAATATATAATCGTTTCAAATCATGTCAGTGGAAAACGTTAAACCGAGAAAGCGAGTGAAAATTTTAAATCACCGATTTTCCTCACCAGTAGAGTAACTCATTAATTTAAATAATACATCAAAATGAATTCAAATCATGAGAAAGTAATACAATTGGTCATGTCTTTTCGCAAATAATATATGACCGTATAAATCACGACAACTCACGGCTCAAAGTACTCACAAAAATGTGTGAACAAAAAAAGAAATGAAGGACATTAGAAACATGTTTTGTGATATATATATATATATATATATATATATATATATATATATATATATAAGTGGTTTATAATTTAATAATAATATATATTATATTAATATATAATATATATATTATTAAATTAATAATAATATAATATATATATATTATTATTAAGTGGTTATAATAATATATAATAATAATATATATATTGTATAATATATAATAATAATATATATAATATATAATATATATATTATAATATAATATATAATAATAATAATATATATATATATATATATATATATATATATAAATTAGAAAAAAATTTCAAAATTCAAAGGTGTCGGATGTACATTTCGACATAGAGTCTCTATTAGAGATCCTATGTCACGTCAGCGACATTGTTTTTCCAAATGGCGAAGGCCCTGAGTTAGAGTGTGGAGGGGTTTTTGGTTAACAACGGTCACAAAGTGGAAAAGGACAGAGCTGGTAGTCGCGGGGTTACAGGGTGGTGAAATGGTATATTTAGGAAGGGGAGGAATAGGAGTTCATATTTTATGAATATAGACAACTAAATGAGTTAAATTACTTTTTAAAGTTAAGATTTTGGGCTGTTTGAAGAGGTGTATTTAGGCGAGAGGGAATGGGTTTCAATATAAGATTTAAAAAAAAAAGTTTTATTTGATTAAACCTTTTAGGTATAAGCGAGTTAAATGCCAATTACAGGAAGTTATCAGTTTAAAAATTATTAGAGGAAGAATATTAGAGAAAAAATATGAGAGAAAGAGTATATATATATATATATATACATATATGTGTTAACCAAGGAAAAAGGGGTTTAGTAAAAGAATCCATATTTTCTAAAGATAGGCAATTAAAGGAGCTTGGGATAGGAAGGTAGGGGGATTAAAATACTTTTTAAGGTTAACGTTAGGGTAAAATTAAGATTAAAACTTAAATTGAATTTTAATTTATATTCTAACATCTAGTCAACGGGGATTTAAATTCTAAATTTAAGTATTCGAATAATTTGCCTTGTGGGGGCACTTACTGATGAATTCCCTCCTACGATTCAGTAGCCGGTGTTGGTGGGGGTATTTTAATATTGAAATTTTTTTCCAGTAAATATGAACTCCTATTCCTCCCCTTCCTAAATATACCATTTCAACACCCTGTAACCCCGCGACTACCAACTCTGTCCTTTTCCATTTTGTTAACCAAAAACCCCTCCACACTCTAAATCAGGGCCTTCGCCATTTGGAAAAACAATGTCGCTGACGTGACTTAGAATCTTTATTAGAGATCCTATGTCGAAATGTACATCCGACACCTTTGAATTTTGAAATTTTTCTTTAATTTATATTGGCTCTGTATTCTTAATACATTGAGCTCTCTGCCTGCATCAGTTTTTAATGTTAAAATTTTTTAATATTGATTAGGATCAGGTTCTTGGAATTTACCTTCCTACTCTTCCACTTCGGATTAAAGAAAAACAAGTGGTTTAAAATAATAGCTATATATTCCACAGTTCAATATTTACTTTTTATAAAGTGCTCAATACAGTTGTAGAGAATTTACAGATATATAGTTATTATTAATAATAGCATACTACAACTCAAAAGCTATGAAGTTTCGGTACACCATGCACCATTATTACTACCTGATGATGATGCATTGAGCTCCGAAACCTGAAAGCTTTTGGTTTGCAGTATGGAATAATAATAATAATAATAATAATAATAATAATATATATATATATATATATATATATATATATATATATATCGCTCATTCAGTAAAATGAATTAGAGCACTCTGGCTATTGGGCGCGTATAATGACAATATACACGCTAAAAAGTCTGCCTACTTCTACCGAACGCCCATATCCCAGATGTTGAATCGCCGACTGAGGCCAATTCGGTCTGGTATCAATCCTAGGTTAAAAAGCAATCGGAGTCTAACCTTACTGATGAGCTGTGATACAGCGAAACAGATCTGTCTGCGGATAACAATATATATATTGATTGTTTAACTACTTAGGTTTTGGTCATAATTTGTATTAAAAAGTGTTCAATTGTAGAACTTTTGAATATTCGTCATTTGTTATCACGCGACCTAGGTTTCTACCATGTGGTGTCTTCAGGCGATTTGCAATAACTGATTTTACCGTTTACCTTGTTTTTTACGTAACGGTGTTTTTTTTTTTTTGTTTTTTTTTAACGCTTACATGGCATGGAATTTTTGAACGCGTAATTTTTTCAAATTACAAGAAATTGTAACGTTTTCATCCATGGTTGTATGAACCTAAGAGGTATTTTTTATTATGGTTACACTTAGTCATAATTTCTGTTCTTTCATTCAATAGTTCATTTTTGTTTGGGAACAGCATAATCTCTAACTTTTCTTCCTAGGTCGCTTACAATTGGGAAATATACGAATATTAAAGAACGAAATGATCACCACATGCTACCGAGGTTTTAACCATAGAGGTCTCAATAGGCTAATTAAATATTGATTTTAGTCTTACTAATTAACCTTTGGGGCAGAAAATGTGGATCAAAACTTTCCCAAGAGTATTTGCGCAAAAGTGAATAAAACGAACACGACAGGAATTGAAACTCGGATCTCCGATTAACAATTCCGAGTCATTATTAGTGCAAATTGTGTTTCTTAATTGTGTTTCATTATACTCACGACCGCCGGAATTCCAACTGATGGGAAGGAGAAAAACAAGATTTGGGGCAATTAGACTTGAAGTAGAGGAAGACACATATACACTTATTCGGGTTCGTACAGGTCCAAGGCACTTTTGTTTTGTATGTCTGTCCAGTAATTATCTGAAATCTCTAATTCAATAAATTCTCCTGTTCTGGTTATTCTACTATAACCAGTTTTTACTTCTGGCACGAACTGCAAACTTTATCCACAATACTGTAAGGCCTGACTTTCCATAATATACACCATTTCATATTAAGATTTCTATTTTTTCTTTTAATTACCACACGTGGCTGGCTAGTATGTGCTTTTCTAACTTGAAGAACAAGGCGGCGGCGTCTGCAGCTGCTGCGGCGGCGAGCAAGCTACGGAAGACGGGAAGACATCGGCGGTTGCAGCATAATTTGAGAAGACGGCTGCTGCTGCTGCTGTATCGTCGACGAAGCGTTACGAAGTACCACGCACCACGCAAACTCGACGAAACTGTTGCAGTGTTGGGCGGCGGCTGTTGATGCAAGAGACCGGGCCACTGCGTTTACGGATGGATATTTTGCGAGCATCCGAATTCGGGCCATCAACCGTAAGACGGTAAGGTGGGTTGCCGGTTCCTTCGCTAAGCAGAGCGGCGGCAGGCGAAGGAGATCCCCGGCGGCTGGCAGCATTGTCCTCACCTCTGCATGCCGATTGACGATTGCCCTCAACGTGTAGACCGGTAAAGGGGAGATCTTTTGAAATTGCCTTTCGTTCACTTCTCATAAAAAAATTTCTGTCCATTAGAATCTTTCAGGCGAATCTATAAAGGTAAGCATATTTATACAAATTTAATCATCAATAAATAAAAATTTAGTTATAAACTTAACCTCCTATAATAAACATCCTAATATTTAAAATACCGCCAAATGAAACGAGAAGAACAAAATAAGGGCCAAGTGAAGAAATATATAAACACTTACCTTATCATTTAAACTTTGACGAACAAAAACTATTTCTGTAAAAAGTGAATACACTCTTCCAAACTCAAGAATAGACTAGAAAGCTCGGGAATTAACCAGAAAAGTGAGTGTCTGTAAAGCCGGATGTCAACATTGCTACAACTGAAATAAAAAGAAAAAGTATAATGCCAATACAGAGAGACTATAAAGTGACAATAAAAACGACAAAAAGGAGAAATAATCACGTTATTCTACATGTACGAACATACACACAGTCTGGCATATGAGTCCGCCCACACACATGCACGTGCACATGCACGTGCACGTACGAACAAATACTGTATGAAAAAAAAGCAACCATGCGCCAATGAAAAGTATATATATATAAAGGACAAATATAAGCCATCGATTAAATAAAAAAATCATAATGTTGTTAATATTATATTTTATTAGTTAATTCTTTCGTGATCGATTTGATGAATATTTTTTGCTAGAAAATTGATCCATTGATCACGGTCGTTAGAAATCAAACGTTTATTTATCTTTTCAGGAGTCCCAGGAAATACATTTTTTATCGTGAAAATCCTCACAAAATTTAGTAATTGAAAGCTTAAATCAATGCAGAGCTTGAAGAAATTGATATCGAGCTACTCAAATGCCATTGTTCATTGATCACGACGGAGAGCGCTTGAACACTGCAAGAAAAGAGCTTGCCAGTTACAATAATTTTTCTCTGAATCAATAGTTGCATGAAGACATCTGTTTTTTATTTCTACCTTCTTGTTACTCTATAAGCACAAAAGAGTGTACCGCTGCTGTCAAAAATCACGGCAAAATATTTAAGAAGATTATTAGCTGATTCCTCATGGGTTATCCATCCCCGAACAAGACAATATATATATATATATCCGAGTGAGTATAGAATGAGAAGAGTAAAAAGAGAATTTTTTTTCCGTCCAAAACATTAATTTAAAACAGTGCTCGATATATGATGTATAGAGCTGTGAATATATAGGACATATATAGAAGAAATTATGTACATGTTCTAAAACATAATTTATAATATATATATATATATATATATATATATATATATATATATATATAAACTCAACACATCATCTAAAGTGGTTATAAGCTATGATTTATTTTGACTTGTGTACAGACACATCTCTTGTTCAGGATTTCATTTGGTATAAATTTTCTCAGAACATTAAAAAAAAAATTCATATTTGGGTGTGTGAGTTTGTAAATACGAGAGTATATATATACATAATATATTTGTATATTCTTCACTTGTAAACGAGTTATTACGCAACTTAGGTTTCTACCATGAGTCGTGTTTTCAGACGATCTGATTTTACCTTTTACCATTCTTTAAGAACGCTTTTTTATACAAATGTGTACTGGTCTAATTTTATTATGACCAAAAAGTAAGTAATTAAACAATAATATATTTGTATATATATATATGAGTTGATGTAAATATAGTTATATTTGAATACGAAATTTTATTTCATTCAAACCTACACTATACTTATATATAGATATATATATATATATATATATATATATATATATTGATACGACCCAAAATACTCTAAACGTTTTTATTCTAGGTCATATTACTTGAATTCCCCTTTTTGAAATTTTGTTTTTGAATATTCTGAGAAAATTTAAACTAAATAAAATCTTGGTCTGAAGAGATAGGTCTATGCACCCGTCGAAATAGATTATGATTTATAACCCTTTTAGATTATGTGTTGAGTTTGCCTTTAATTTTAACATATTGCTCTGGATAATGTTCATTGAGCTCTCTATACACATCTATTTTTTAACATTTGATATTAAATAGATCTTTTTGTATTATTCTCCCTGTTTACGGACTTGGTATCATTATATATATATATATATATATATATATATATATATATATATATATATATATATAGACCGCTCGACTACGAATGACCTCAAGTCTAAACGAGGTTTTTAATCCAGCCTATGTAACACAATTTTCGATTCATTGCAACAACCATCTCTGCTCTGAAATGTATAGTAATGTCAACAAATATAAGCATGTTACGGAAATTAACGAATTTTAACGAAACTTGGTTATAAACGACAATTTGAAATGAATTGTTTGAACATTATTTTTGATCGATACTCGTATTTAAGTAAATATTCTGTTTTTTAATTAAACAGTATTATATATTTATATCTACTGTCCTGATTATTTACAATAAATCTTTATTACGAAAATGTGTGTCATTCGGCAGGATTCGAACCTGCCGAATGACATATATATATATATATATTTCTGAAGACCCTGGGAAAATGCTCGGTTAATTCGATCGCTCCACAAAGCACCTAACTTCTTATTCCACGTTTCATTTCTGCAGATATTCTGATAAAATATCATTAAAAAAGTTTCTTGACATACGTATATAAAGACTATCAACGTTTTATAGATATGCTTTTCGCATAATTTGACAAGAAGTGTTCGTTTATATTTCTGTGATGAGGTATTGCAATTATTTGCACTATTTACATCTTGAGCTAGACTTGTACGCTGTACTTTTGTAACTTCTTTTTAAAAAAGTAAGAATATCTCACTTGGACAACTTTTTTCAAGAACTATTTTTTTTTTTAAGTGGAACAGACTTTTGATTTAGGTTCTTCCCAGGACACTACAATCATTTCCCCATCAACCAAGGATCATTCTATTTTACTTCAGATGCCTTAAAAATACTCGACACATTTTATCTCTCCATGAAATACAATGCTTCTCTTGACATGCTTATAGAGTTACATTAGTCTGATTAAGCAAAAAAATTGACCATTGGTAGCATATCAGGCCTGGAGCTACACAATGTTCAGTTTCCAGGTCCGATAGCGTTCGAAATCGTTTGGGTAAACTTATTAACAACATCTCATAGATGTAGCACATCCTATAGGAAGAAGTGCTGAAATGCCACCTTTCAGGACATGGATATGTATCATGGTTTGCGAGTAGATGTGAAACAAAAATCCACTTTTCAAACGTCATACACCCTTGTGCAAATTAATAGAAACAACACCCTTGCGCAAATTAATTGAAACAACTGCTTTACGTTAATTTCTTTTGCCATACGGTCAGTTTTAGACCCACTGGAGTTACAGAGTGTACTCGACTTCTATTTTTTCCTCGGATTAGGTCATTTGCAGTAATATGAATCTATTTGACACCCTTGTGCAAATTAATTGAAACAACTGCTTTAGTTTCATTTCTTTAACCGTACGGTCAGTTTTAGACCCACTGGAGTTACAGGGTGTACTCGACTTCTATTTTTTCCTCGGATTAGGTCATTTGCAGTAATATGAATATATTTGACACTCTTGTGCAAATTAATTGAAACAACTGCTGTAGTTTCCTTTCTTTCGCCATATGGTCAGTTTTAGACCCACTGGAGTTACAGGGTGTACTCGACTTCTATTTTTTCCTCGCATTAGGTCATTTGCGGTGATGTGCAGCAATATTAATCTATTTTCGGGGTGTATATTGAAATTTGTTTGACCGTGCAAAATATGGCGTCATCCGTTCAGATTTTTATGAAGCCAAGACCTTATGCTTTCAACTGTCGATTAGTTTTCCTACGACCATTTTCGGCGATGGATGTTATTCCAAGAAAGCGTACGATAATTTTAATGCTGCACGAACAGACTTCCTTACAGAGAGATCGCGAATATTTTTTGAGTCAACCGTTCAACTGTCAGTCGTGTCATCAAGGCGAAGAAACAAACTAGATTCATCAGTTCAAAACGTATATTAAAATGCAGTTGGAAGCAAAAAGTATCTCCAAGAGACGACATATACGTGATCAGGGAAAATGTGAAACATCCTAGGAAGACAATATTTGTTTGGTTTCAAGTGTCTGATTAGAACTAAATGGACTATTGCTGATATATATAACCTGATCAATGCTTACTTGACAGCCTTGACAGAATTCAAAATTGTTGACAGTTTTGTGGAAGGATTTTCCGGTCGGCAGATTTGTTTTTCACAGACAGCGTAACAATCAGTTTGCTAACCTTTCCTAATAACAGTTCAGTTGACTTCCATTCATGAGTTGTACATGTTTCAAGCACTTAAATTTAAGGCTCTCTATGTCGCTTCCATTGAGTAGAATCATCTTCATTTCCCCTACATGCCAAATGAAAATTCCACTTGAAACGTTTTTTTTAGAAGAACTACTTTGTAGTTGTAGGTTTACGCTCTCCTGAACACTACAATCTTAACCTCATCTCAAGATTCACAATCACTGTTTCAACAAAACCATTTCAACAGTAAACTTGACTGGCTATCGGGTTTGAGTAGTGGGTAAATTTTAGTATTAATAATATGAAATGATAGACTTAAAAACGGAAGTTGATGAAAACCTTTGTACTTAATATAGGTTTCACAAAACTGTTGAAATAACAACGCCAAAAACAAATAGTCATGATTTTTATCAAATATCCTGTGCAGCTTCTAGAGTTTTCTGCAGTAGTTTTGGCAGCTGATCTTAAAAAATAACCTAAAATCTGCTGTTAACTGGGGCAAGAAATGGCTTGTTAATTTTAAGCCTCCAAAACGGAACGGCGCTCTATCAATCATCGGAGAAACCGCTTGTTGCCTCTTATCAGCATGGCTGAAGTTAACCTCTAAGACAGTGACTTCTTTCGCCTTCTCGGGCCAGCGTTTTTCTCTGGCATGAAGTGGAAAGACTACTGAATTAATTGCTCTGCTACTAAAAAATTGGTTCGCTGTGTCGTTCTAGCCAATTAACTGGCGCTTATTAATTTTAAAAACTCCAAAACAAAAAGCAATCTAAGCGTTGTTCTACAGAAGGATTCTGAGGATACTATGGACAGAACATGTGAACGAAAACGAGGTTTTGGAGAGGATGGAAACGAAAAGCAAATTGATATTTAATGTCAGGAAGAGACAGTTGAAATTTCTGGGGCACGTAATGAGAAAGATAGGAATGGGGAATTTAATACTCATGAGACGGATAAAGGGCAGGAGAGATAAGGAAAAGCAACCCATGACATACTTGATGGGCTTGAGCAAATACGTGGCAGAGGAGGCTTTGGGAGTGGTAACAAGATTAGGGTGTTAAGCGGCACGATGATTGCCTGTCCTGAAGGGAGACGGCACATAGAAATAGAAGATCTATTAATCATGTGTGAGCACCTTTTCTACCTTCCATCAGCATAATTTATGCTAACCTCCAGAAGAATGACCCATTGCGCCTTCATGGCCTAGTTTTCCGCTGACGTGAAGGGTAAAGATTATATTGAACTAGCAGTATAGCCCGGCGTTGCTCGGGTGTAATGAAAGCTTTAAAACTAATCCATGATCCTGGAGCTCAGATTCTTTGGACGTTGGCACAATAAGCAATAGTTGTTTCCAGTTAAAGCGAAACCGTAGACTGAAAGAAAAATGAATGGATGTAAGTCAAATTTTGATTTCCTGCTATCGATATCAAATAAGATTTTTTCGTCGTAAACTGAATTTTGAAGGCTAAATAAGTCCTCTGAGTAAATGGTATCATGGCTGAGACTAAGAACTAGAATTATACCTACTGAGAGCCAAACCCGAAATAAAAACTAAAATAAAAGGGCTGAAAAATTACAGACATACAGTCAGATAAACAGACACACACACAAACAGCGTGCCTTTTATATATACATATTATCGATTTTCTGCACTATTGTAAGAACAGCAACCTTGAAACTTCTGAATATCGTTTCTTATGTTTTTGTCTATGAGTGTATGAAATTTGATTAAAATCGGACCACTCCTTCTATAACCCGATTTTTTCGATTATCGATTTTCGATATTTATCGGGGGAACCTCGACACAAAACCTAGCTAAGAACACTCGCAGCCACTTATAGTATAACTGTGTAAATTTTCAAGAAAATCGATTCAGCCGTTTCGGAGTGTATAGGTAACGGATACACACACACACAGACACACACACACACAAACAAAGTTCCATTAATAATATATATATATATTACAAGAAAATAATTTTTTCGGTAAAAGGAACATTGATAGACAACCAGAGTCTTTCTTTTCTAATGGAATTATACAAGCAGCAACGCAAGTACTGATTAAAACGTTAACAAACTCATACATATTCAACCTGTTCCCTCATCAGGTTTTTCTAGTTAGGAGGTTGTGTAAACATGAGCCTTTCGGTCGTGTAGTACAATCGATTAGACTGGCCACCATATCTACGTATGCAGACGGTGCGGTGATGACAGGCCGTCGCTAAACGGAGGGCTGCCGATTGAAATCAACGGCCGGTGCGAAGCGTTGGCCTGATGGAATCAAAAGTCTGTGAGTAAACGTGCCTTCATATTTTAGGAAATCGATTGCGTTTTCAGCTGGAAAGAGGTGGTCTCCGCACGGTCTACTAAACATGAACGAATGTATGAACGAATAGAATCTCGGATTTCAGCACCTGCATGTGGAGGAAGTTGGTGAGGTGCCCAACTGTGCGTCGACACTACGACCACATCCGTTCATGGAGCCGCTAAAGCTGGAGATGATGATGAACGTTTAAAGACGTTTGTGATGACATTTCAACGCGTGTAGGCTTGTTTGTCGAATTCTCAGAAGTTGGTGAAGCCAATTGTGTGTAATCACGAAATGACATGCACGCAGAGAGCAGCTTCGCCATTCATCAAGTCATTTTCAAGTCGATAACAAAATAAACGAATAAAGGGGGTGCAGAGTGGCACAATTAGCGTGAAATACAAAGAATTACCTCAAACAGGCACTAGAAAAGTCAATATCTGTCGCTCACATGTCCGCAAATATGAAATCATAATGCAAGAATATTTCTCAACGATGAGCTAATGGCTTTAGGAGTTACAGCAAACACAATTAGCAAACCTGACGGTAATTAAATGACGTATCCAACGCGACAGGCATTAATTCGCTTTTGGCTGTGACGTCCGGTCCATATTCTCTTCATACTTTTAAACTAGAAATAAGGTCATACAGTGAAGTTTGGAAGAAATTACATAGCTTTTATTGCAAGGCTATGGCTATGGCAATAGTTATACAGTGTGCAATAGATAAACTGTCGTCTAGGTAGGTTGGGTCACTGCGTTTTTCCCGCCTGAATCTATCTTGCACATATACAAATAAACCATCCGTCCCTGCATAGAATCTTGTTGTCATATATGGTCAGGCGCCCCTGCTGTTCATTTCAGTGTTCTCGACATGCTCCAAAGGAGAATCTGTGATGTGATAGGTCCTGACTTTGCAACTCGACTCCAGTAAATTTGTTATCGGCGGGATGTGGCTTCCTTCTCTCTATTCTACAAATATTTTCATGGCTTCTGCTCCGACGAATTTAAGCCACCAGTGCCCCCACCACAAGAATTTACTCGTGCAACCAGACTGGCAACAAGGTCCAACCCATTTACAGTTAGATCAACCAAATGCAGCCGAGAATTCTACTCTAACAACTTCTTTTCTTGCATTTCCCACCTGTGGAACTTCCTTCCATATACTTGCTTTCCTGACGGCTACAACCTTCAGGAATTTAAATGCAATGTCAATTCCCATCTCTTAACTATTTGAATCCAGTCACCCCGTATATCTTGTTCGTTTCCTTTATCTCTACCTTCGCAACTGTCTTCACACCTGTGTTTCCATACTTCTCTTGCCCTTTCTCTGACACCCCATCCGGTTTTTTCTTCTCACTTTTTTTTTCAATTGGAGTAGATAGACTAAACTATCGCCCGGTTCACACTCCACCCACGTCTATTAAACAGGTGAAGAGGCTCATCCTTTGTTTCCTGTTTAGGATGCGGTTTCCGGTTTTCTCTTTTCCAATCTTTTCACACCTATGTAGCCGCCTGCGCATCAGTGGCGTTACCGCCTTGCTCGGGGTGATATGATTAAAAAAAAAACTGGTTCGTCTTTCTCTTCACTCACCTCCTAACTAAACTTTTACTCTCTTAAGTAGCTCCCCTACACATCAGTGGCGGTGAAATGATTAAAAATAAATTAAAAAATGAAGATATCATTGTCTTCACATGTGAACAGCTATATTTACCAAAATTACACAACTATATCTTGAAATACTAAATTTATTCAATAAACTCTCCATTGTGTTCAACCACGGCCTTCAGACAACCTTGGAATTTCCTGCATCCCTTCTGGATAGTCTTCTAGTTTCATTTGATGAAACCGGCTATAATCCTTGCCTTCGGTTCATCTTCAGTGTTTCAAGATAATTTGTTGATCTCTCGTTCAACTGCGCCTCACGCATAATAATCAAGGGCTTGCAATCATGGGAGTTAAGCGGCTAGATGTCAAAGGTGATGTGGTCACAGAAATTTCCTGACAGACATGACTGGGCTTTCCTCCTACTTGCGTGACATGGTGCAGTGTTCTGTTGCCGGAGAAGTTCCTTCAAGCAGCCACCCACTTGACCGAAGACAGCACTACCTCCTCAAGGCACTTGATGTAGGCCTCCGTGTTGAGTGTAAGGCTCTCACTAAAAAAATCAGGAGTTCATTTTTATCAGAGTGATCAGAGTGGGTATTCCAAGCTGCCATAAGTTCGTAATCACCATTTGACTCAACCAACTCTTTCCCAATTCTTTGCCCTCTCCTCAGATTGATACCCAATCACTCTGAGATATTAATTTTGGAACATCCGACGCTAATGTCAAGCAATCCGCATGCCGTTTCCAAATTTTTGGCAGATTTAATTGGTTGTCTGTTTTTCATAGACGGTGCCCAACTGACCCTACTAATCTATTATGCAGTCGACAAAATAAAAAAGGGCAAATGCGCTAAATTAAAGATATAAAATGACGACAATTCACCTATCGCGCCTACTTTGGACATTTTTGATAAGAGAAATATAAATTTCCAGAAAAATAGACTTTTTCAAATCTAGTAACTGTTTTCTCTATTTCAAGTATTCATAGGGGTGCCCTTCTTAACCTTTTATTTGAAGTAATGTCTTCATTATGTCATTATTATCTGTTGAACGTTCTTAAGTGATATGGTTGCTGTTATTTGGTACGGTCTTTTAAAAGTGATTTTGTAGCGTCAGTCCACAACGTTCAAAGAAGAATGATCTTTGGCCAAGCCAACAGCCTTCACTCGCTCAAAGCCATTTTTAACAGTTGATCTTAGAAAATGTTTATATAGAACTGACAGTTTAGATATTTCTGAACAGTTTTGGCGCCATGAATGGCATCCATATTTTAGAGTCGAGATGACGAGGTTATTGATGAACTTGACTCGAATTTTCCTGCGACAGAAATAGTTTCGTCCAATACCGCAAACATAAACCTGAAAACTTGAGTCAAGTTCTTTAATAACTTCGTCATCTTGACTCTAAAATATGCATGCCATTCCTGATGCCAAAACTGTTCACTAAGTTGTCTTTACTTGCTGCGGTAGACTAGTTATAGAATCTAATCTGCTTGCTATTTTACCCATATCTGAAGGGAGAAGATACGTATTAATACCTTTCCGATGAATATTGCTGCCATATCTGGTCGGGTGCCCCTGCTGCTCTCCTTGGGCTTTTGACAAAATACATAGGAGGTTGTCTGTGCAGGGCCCGGAGGTTTTTTCCGTCTGAATCTATCCTGCACATTTATAAATCTACCATCCGCCCGTGCATTGAATACTGTTGCCATATCTGGTCGGGTGCCCCTGCTATTCTCCTTGGGCGGAGGGTCTGTAATGCGATTGATACCGACTTAGCAGACCGCCTGCAGACTCTCTCTCACCGGCGCGACGTGGCTTCCCTGTGTCTCTTCTATAAATACTTTCACGGCTTCTGCTCCGATGAACTTAGATCACTGGTGACCCCTAGGTTCGAATTTGCACGAGATACTAGATTAGCAACTAGATCCCACCCTTTTACAGTGAAACCAAAAAAAAAAAAAATGCAACCGTAACTTCTACTCCAACAGCTTCTTTTCTCCCGACTGTGGAATTCTCTTCCACATGACTGCTTCCCCGACGGCTACAATCTCCAGGAGTTTAAATGTAAGGTCAATAGACACCTCCTAACAAACTAACTTCCATTCTTTCAAACACTCTTCCCACCCACCCAACTATCTATACCCCCTTTCTGACATTTCCTATATCTAACCACTCTTCCTATTTATCTTCCCCTATGTAGCCCCAAGCGCAATAGTGGCAGTGGAATACATTGCTTAGGGTGAAATGATTAAAAAAAAAATCTGTAACGTGGTTGATACTGACTTGGCAGACCGGCTGCAACCACTCTCTCATCGGCGTGATGTGGCTTCCCTGTGCCTCTTCTACAAGTACTTTCATGGCTTCTGCTCCGATGAACTTAAAGCACTGGTGCCGCTTAAGCAGGAATTTACAAGAGATACTAGATTAGCAACTAGGTCCCACCCTTTTACAGATAAACAGATAAGATGTAACCGTAAATTCTACTCCAACAGCTTCTTTTCTCGCGCTTCCAGCCTGTGGAACTCCCTTCCACAAGTCTGCTTTCCCGACAGCTACAATCTCCAGGTGTTTAAATGTAGGGTCAATAGACACCTCCTATCACTCTAACTCCCAAATATTTTCAGAACACTCATCTACCGAACCCTCATTCTCGGTATCCTTACCTGCCTATCACCCACCCTCTGACATTTCCTATATTTAATCATTCTCGGTATCCCCACTCGCATATCACCCACCCTCTGACATTTCCTATATTTAATCATTCTCGGTATCCCCACCCGCCTATCACCCACCCTCTGACATTTCCTATATTTAGTCATCGTTTCTCTACTCTATGTAGCGCCCTGCGCAGTAGTGGCAGTGACATGCGTTGCTCGGGGTGAAACGCTTATATATATATATATATATAGGGTATTTGCGGGTAAGAGAATACAAGGAATTTAAATGGTATTGCGAACTCGGCTCTCCAATCTCTCGTTCCGAGCCGATATCCTCTGCTACACAGTACAACGAGGTATTTGAAATTTATGATATTTTGTAAATTAACAATTATTTTCGACGCCAAGACAAGCTTATGAAATTAGCAATCGTATGGTTATCGCTGTTTCCACAAAGAGATGCCTAAAGACGGTTGTCAGTTAAAATATCTGTCATGATAATTGCGATAATGATTGTGAAAATGGGGTTGTTGAATAGAAAATAATACATCACTCACAAGACCGCGTAGACGCTTTTGAACTTTATCAAGGTTAGAAAATGAGGAGCGTTGTAGTGCAGTGGATATCGGGTCAGAACGAGAAATCGAAGAGCCGAGTTCGAATTCCAGTTTAATTTCGTTGCATTCACTTACGCGCAAATACCCTTAAAAGGTATTAATCTGTCTTTTCTCCCTCCAGCTATGGACTAAATAGCAGGACAGATTAGGTTCTCTAATCTTAGTTGACAACCAGTCTACCACAGAATTCATTACATTCACTTACGTGCAAATAACCTTGGGAAATCTATTAATCCGTCTCTTCCTTCCAGTTATGGGTTAAATAACAGGACAGATTGGGTTCTATAGCCTTGGTTGGCAACCAATCTACCGCAGAAAGCAATGGCAATCTACTGCGGGATAATCTTCTGCCCAGTCATTCGTGTCTCTTTCGAGACATGATCGCCCAAGCGTGTTTCACGTATGGCACCTAACTGACTGACTACCACAGAAAGTAATGGCAACCTACTGCGGGATAATCATCTGCTCAGTCAGTCATGTCTCTTTCGAGACATTAGCTCCTAAGCGTGTATAACGTATGGCAATTAACTGGTTCTATTTTGGGCCTGATCTCACTGTAGTAAAGTTAAGACATAGTACAAGGAGTCGGGATGTGCATTGTGGGACAGTCGATATGGGCTCGGAACGAGAAACCGGGGAGCCGAGTTCGAATTCCAGTTGAATCCATTGTATTCACTTACGCGCAAATACCCTTGGAAAGGTATTAATCCGTCTCTTCCTTCCAGTTATGGGTTAAATAGCAGGACAGATTGGGTTCTATAGCCTTGGTCGGCAACCAGTCTACCGCAGAAAGCAATGTCAACCTACAGATAATCTTCTGTCCAGTCAGTCATGTCTCTTTCGAGACATGATCGCCCAAGCGTGTATCACGTATGGCACTGACTGACTGACAAGGAGTCCGGCGGTTTCTAGAGCAGTAAAACTAAAAAAAAAAACAAAAAAAAAAACCGTTGTACTTAAAGTGGCTGTCCTAGGGAAAACCTCTGAATTCAAAAGAGGGATATACAATTGTCACAAAACGTTGTTGCTAATCCTAGATAAAGAAAATAAAAGAAACATACAAAGAGACATAATAGCCTACACCCTGAAAAGAAATGGTATTACAAATAATTATTAAACAGTATTTACATTATTCGGACTATTGTCCTCATCTTTGTTGCTGTTTTTTCGACGTTTCGACCTATGTACGCCCTGGCCTTCGTCAAGTGATAGGAATTTCGAACCGAGCCCTTTATTACAATCACTGGTGTATATGAACTCCATTCCTTGCGCAGTAGTGACTCTTTTAGAAGTCATAAGTTATCTCCTGTGACTTGACCCAAAGAGATGCGAGTTCAATACCAGGTTACAGCAGTAATGAACAATTAACTTACAGGGTTAGAGGGAGGTAACTCATGACTTCCAAAACAGGAACGCTACGCAAAGAATGAAGTTTATATATCCCAGTGATTGTAATAAAGTATTCAGTTCGAGATTTTTACCACCTGACGAAGGCCGGAGCGTACAACGGCGAAAACGTCTTACAAATCGCAACAAAGATCCGGACAATAGTTCGAATAATGTAAATACTTTAAATACTACCTCATCTCAGAAATATAGACAAATAGTTATTTAACCTATTTAAGCCTTGTATGGTTTTTCTGGAATTTAAAAAAAAACAGATACAAGGTCAGTGAATTTAACTAATTTACTCAAAAGTACTCCACAGTTACCGTGAAAATATTAATAGAAATGCACAGGAAAGCTATGTTACAGCGGTGTGGAAGCGGCGGAAACTGAGATGCTTGGTCACGACTGATAATATTCCAGATTCTTCTTCTGTTTTTTGTCAAAAATACCTAGATGTCTAGCAGAATATGTTGCAGCGATATTCGATGCACAGAGACTTATAAATATGAAAGCGAGAAAGCTTTTTCTAGCACGGAATAGTGAACCCAGGTTTCAAGCAGAAGACTTAGTAATTGATTCAAAAGAATCATCCCCCTTTACGTCAGTTAGAAAAGTTAATCCCAGAACGTACAATTAGTTGGATGTTAGGATCAGGTAAGATAAAAATAAAAGTACCTTTATTGACGGAAAAAAATACCACTGTTTTTATTTTATGATGAAGTTTCAGATCAAATTCTCGAAACGAGAATTTGAATGTGCCGAGTTAGAATTTCTTCTCCCTCCAGTATATGGGTTAAATAGCAGAACGGATTGGGTTCTATAGCCTTCGTTGACAACCAGTCTACAGCAGAAAGTAATGGCAACCTACTGCGGGATAATCTTCTGCCCAATCTGTCATTTCTCGAAAGAGACATCATCGCCCAAGTGTGTATCATGTATAGTATTTAAATGACTCAGGAAAAATTAAATTTTCGTGATTGTCAGGAAAAATAAGTAGTTATAAAATCGAATATTCAGACAGGATATTAAGTATATAATCCTCAATCTATAATTGACGCTTAGTGCTTGAAGATATGTCCTCCGGGAAACATTATCAAATTCTTAAGCGAAGCAGGTTTATTCACATGAGCTTATGCCTGTTTCAATAATCGAGGGAACGAGACAATTTCAAGATAAATTACCTTCCCCATCTAAAACGTATGGCCGATATTCAACCTACAAATACATTGAGCAATAGCGGTTCTAAGCTGGCCATAAAAAGAAGTTATTATTTACACTATTTAAATTGTTCGGGCTCTTGTCTTCATTTTCGTTGCCATATTCACGTCATTCCAGCCTTTGTACACACCGTCTTTCTTCAGATGAACTAAACTAATTTCGAACTAAACCTTTATTGTTCTAGTTCCACGTGTTATACCACTTTTGGTGTCTCCGTATCAGTTATTTCCATTTAACTCAACTCTCCAAGATTTTGTTCAACTCTACTGCAGCCAGGTTTTTCACTGCTCTTTGGGTCAAGTCAGTAAATTTAACCAACGCCTTTATTCATTGGGCTATGGGTCCTTGAGTTAGAAATTTCAATCACCTGATAAATGCAAGAGCGTACAACGACTGAAAGATCGTGAATATGATAACAAAAATGAGGATAAGAGTCCGGACAATGTAAATGGCGTAAAAAATTACAATTTTTAATCTCAAAAATATACACTGATTCTAAAGAAGGCCGGAGCCTATAACATCCGAAACGTCGTGAATATGGCAACGACGTTAGGGATATCAGTCCTGATAACGTGGTGTAAATAATTACAATGTCATCTCAAGTATATACAGATTCTGAAGAAGTTTGGAGCGTACAACCACCGAAACGTCGTAATTATAACAATGAAGATGAGGGCAACAGACCGAACTAAGTAAATAGTTAAGATAATTACAATAGCTCATCTCATAAAAATAGATAAATAGGCAAGAAAATGTTGCTTTCATTTGCTGTTAGGTAAGTGTCTAGTTTCTAATCTCGATAAACAAAGCGGCCAATGATCGCGTTTTTACACTGCTGGGGTGTTGACCGTATTTGTACATTTCGAACACGCAATTATGAAAAATAAACGTGAACTGGTGTCGAGAAAGCATTTGGTTTCAGTAGACACAGTTTTTTCGGACAACATTTGTCGCTGAACGATCTTTACTTTTTTCAATTAACACAAGTTACAGGTGTAATGTGTTCTCTATGCGGCTATGATCAATATAAAATGTCGGATTTGCGTGTCAAATTCTTACCAAGGCCGCTGCGCTTAATTTAGCAAAAATAGTCTGGGTATCGTACGGCTCCAACCAATCTCCCCCCAGCTGAGATATATTGACCCTGGCAATTCGGAGAACGAGAACTCTGAATTGAAAACGAGTTGGATGCGAGGATAGTAAATTTTTTTTTAAAAAATCATATCACCCCAAGCAAGGCGGTCATGCCACTGAAGCGCAGGGGGCTACGTAAGAATGAAAAGATTGGAAAAGAGAAAGCCGGAAACCACATCCTAAGCAGGGAACAAAGGATGAGCCTCTACACCTGTTCAATAGACGTGGGTGGAGTGTGAACCGGGCGATAGTTTAGTCTATTTGCTAAATCCCATAAAACGTTGCGCATGAGCAAGACCTGTCGTGGTGATTTTGTGGCCCTATACTCATAGGGGTTTCTAAATAGTTGGCAAAGCAACAATATACGTTCGTGTGATATGAGTACTTTCAGTTCTGTTGTTAAATTTTTTTTTTAATCGTTCTCGACCCGAGCAAGGCATTTTCCTGCCACTGTTATGCAGGAGATTACATAAGAGGTAAATTATAAGAAAGAGTGACAGATTACAGGGTGTGTCAAGAAGTTATATGAGAAAGACGAGAATACTGACAAGAGTGGAGTGAAAGGAGAGAGGAGCATGAGAGACAGGATGCAAGTTAGCAAGATAGAAAATGACTATTGACTTTACATTTGAATTCTTGAAGATTGGTAGTCGTCGGGAAAGCAAGTAAATGGAAGTGAATTCCACAGAGGGCATTTTTTTAAAAATCATTTCACCCTAACCAAGGCATTCCACTGCCACTATTGCGCAGGGGGTTACATAGGGGAAAGTGATGAGAAAGAGTGGTTAGTTATAGGAAATGGCGGTAGAAGACGGATGAGGATACCGAGGATGAGGGTTGAGTAGATGGGAAGAGTGTTTGAAAGAATGGATGCGAGTTAGTGTGATAAGAGGTGTCTGTTGACCTTACATTTAAATTCCTGGAGATTGTTGCTGTCGGGGAAGCAAGTATATGGAAGGGAATTCTACAGGCGGGATGTGCGAGAAAAGAAGATGTTAGAGTAGAAATTGCGGTTACATCTTATCTGTTTCACTGTGAAAGAGTGGGACCTACTTGCTAATCTAGTATCTCGTGCAAATCCATACCTAGGAGGCACCAGTGATCTAAGTTCATCGGAGCAGAAGCCGTGAAAGTATTTATAGAAGAGACACAGGGAAGCCACATCACGCCGGTGAGAGAGTGACTGCAGCCGGTCTGCCAAGTCGGTATCGATCACATTACAGATTCTCCGTTTTATTTTGTCAAGAACCCGAGGAGAATAGCAGAGGCACCCGACCAGATGTGACAGCAGTATTCAATACACGGACGTATGGTAGATTTATATATGTGCAGGATGGATTAAGACGGGAAAAACTTCCGGGCCCTGCACAGAGAACCGACATTCATAGCAGCGAACTTTGCAATGGATTCAATATAGTCATTCCATTTGAGGTCCGCGGCGAGTGTGAGGCCAAGGAGGCGTAGTGTTTTACTCTCAAGGAGGCAAGCCTCTTCCATGCTAATGGGAGGTAGGTAGGTGCGAATGGCTATAATGGTTAATTGATAGCAGCTTCGTTTCGGAAGCATTAAAATTTACGAGCTATTTCTTACCCCAGTCCACTACGGATTGGAGGTCCTTCTCAAGATCGGCAGCGAGGTTCGATTTGTCGCCCACACCAGATTTTTGATCGAAGCGAGAGTAAACTGTGGTGTCATCGGCTTACATGCCTACTTGGGATCTTATAGCATCGGTGAGATCATTAATGTAGATCAGAAAGAGCGTAGGACCTAGAATAGAGCCTTGAGGGACACCCGCGTTCGTATGCCTCCCAAAACTACCATACGATGGATAGGTTTAAAACCGGTTTAAACTGGTCTTAAACTGGTCTTATTCGGTCATTTCGGACCCAGCTGGAAGGCCGGACCCCCTCCCCCGCAGCTGAGAGAGTGCGAGAGAATAAGCTGATGGAGTAGACTTTGCATTTACAATTTATTGGTTTCACAGTAAACGAGTGGGGCCTAGTTGCTAATCTTTTGGCTCGAGTAAATTCATGTATAGGGGATACCAGTGAGCTAAGTTAATCGGAGCAGAAACCGTGAAAGTATTTGTAGAAGAGACACAGGGAAGCCACATTACGCCGGTGAGAAAGTGATTGTATCTGAGCTGTTAAGTCGGTATCGATCACATTACGGATTTTTCATTGGATTTTTTCAAGGACCCATGGTGGATAGTAGGAGCACCCGACCAGATATGGCAGCAGTAATTCTAAGCACAGGCGGATGGTAGATTTGTATATGTGTAGGATTGTTTCATACGAGAAAGACTTTCTGGCCCTGCAAAGTTTCGAAGGTACGACAATTTCGGGATGCATGATTTTCTGCAATGAAGTGTACTTGCGGTTAGTGACGCAATAAAATGTGTTTTTGCTGAAAAGCGTCAACCAGGTGTGGATGAGGAATATCTGTTCGGATTTGAGATTTTTATTTTGTCTACGGAGGTCAAATGCTAGATCATGCCCTAAATAAGTTTGTACCGGAAGATAGCTGTCAACAGTGAGGAAGCTACAGTTCGAAATTTTTGGTAGTAATTTTTATTTTTATTTTAAAGAATCTGAGTTTACTCGTCGAAGCAGACGGGTGTTCAAAAAAGGAGCCTCCCCGATGTGTGTGTATGGAGGGGGTGCTTACAAATTCTGACTAAAGAACCCTGACCGAATAACTCCCTTTTACTCAACGGCACGTTTGAAGAGATGTCACTATTTTGTTTGAGAAGATGTCTCTGTATGGAAAATAAAATAAAGTATGTTTTATATTTTATTTACATTTGGGTCCAGTCTTATCGATCTTAAGAAAGCGTTTGTTGCAGATTGTATGTTGTTGCAGACGAAGACAACGAAAGAGACAAAGATAATTAGGAAATGTGATTGTGAAATTAATTACAGTGAAGGTCGAGATAAGATTTCCCGGACAAAAGTAAATTGAAGTATTTGTGTGAAGATGTCGGGTTGAGTTGTCCCCGACAAAAGGATTCATGATGAGATGTTTAATCGTCGCCCCAGAGGTTTAATTGCCGCTGAAGATGTTAAATTTGAATCACCCAGAATTTTAAATGTTATCGTCGTCCAAGACATAAAGAGAAAGTTGAATTTCCAGCAGCAGTGAATTCGCAGAGATTTTATTTTATCGTCGACATCGTGATACCAGCCGACCTCGTGGTTGCATCATTTGTCTAGTAGTCGTCACTGATCCCAGCTGCGTTTGACCCAACATTGTGTCTTGAAGAATTATTTCCATCGTCGAGAAAGGTCTATATAATACTCGCACGTGCTCAGTCTTGTAACACGGACCTAAGATTCACGCGTCGAAGTGGCTTTCTGACGAACTCCAAATCAGTCAATTAAGTGCCATACGTGATACACGCTTGGGCGATCATGTCTCGAAAGAGACATGGCTGACTGGTCAAAAGATTATCCCGCAGTAGGTTGCCATTGCTTTTGGCTGTAGACTAGTTGCCCACCAAGCCTATAGAACCCAGTCTGTCCTGCTATTTAACCCATAACTGGAAGGAAGAGACGGAATAATACCTTTCCCAAGGGTATTTGGTTACAACTGGAATTCGAACTCGGCTCCCCGGTTTCTCGTTCCGAGCCGATATCCACTGTACCACAACGCACATCTCGGAAGTGGTGTCGCGGCGAAAGTTGTCAGGGTTAGAACGGCTTTAAGATCACGCAAGGTCATGCCGGCACTTGCCGTTTTCTTCTTCAGGTCGTCTGTTCTTTTTTTTCCCCCATTCCTCACTAAACAAATCTGATTTTACCCTAGCTGAGAGATGACGGCCAAAATGTTGTGGGGAAAAAAAAACCCCTACCTACCAAAACAACAACAAAACCCAAAAGACATCAAAGAGTTGTCACGATGCAGCTTGTGTTATAGGTTGTAGCTGACCACATATGGAGGGAGAAAGGGGATCACCGCCCCCTATAGGATAAAGTTGAAATAATAGATAGAGAACGCCACTCGAAACTACATAAACTTAAGGAATCAGCACCTAAGCTAGGCTTCAAAAATCTCCTAAGCCGACCAAGCATACAGATGAAAACAATATGGGAACAAGTAATACAGAATGCCAGTGAAAATGATTAGTGTTAAAAATTGCAATATGAGCCCTGGTAAAAAAAAATTCTAGAGAAAACCATTGACATAAAAAATACTAGAGAAAACCATTAACATCAAAAAATTGCAATATGAACTCTTTAAAAAAACGTTACTGGATATTAGGTTTATAAGTCCCAAAAATTCAGTTGTTCTTGTACTTAAAAAAAAAAATTCTGTTGTTCTTGTCCAACGTCTATATCCACATGGCCCAGTAGATATAGACGTTGGTTAGTTTCTGACTAGACTATTAGAGTTGTGTGTTCAATACCAGGCTACAGCAGTGGTGAACAAGTAACTTGCAGGGTTAGCTGGAGGTAACTCATGACTTCCAATCGTGGTTTACGCAAGGAATGAGGATGGCATACCCCAGTGATTGTAATAACGGGTTCGATTCGAAATTCCTAGCACCTGAAGATGGCCGGAGCGTACAACGGCCGAAACATCGTAAAAATGACAAAGATGAGGACAAGAGTCCGAATAATGTAAATATTGTATTAAAAAATTCACATTACGACTAGATATCCCTGTTTTCTTTAAAGGTATTTAAAATATAGTTTAACAGAGTGTATCATTCTTACTTGAATCGTGACTCCAGTTTTTTTAAAGTTTGCGTCACTCGCAGAGATTCCGACTTGGTTCCCCCAATCGGATTCATATGTTACGTATTTGTCACGCTTAGAAGAACAGAAATGGCAGAAGTTCACAATAACAATGAGATTAGTCTTCATTTTTTTCTACTACCTCTTTTTTACGGGCCTCGTCTCTTCAGGAGAACAGTCATGGCTATCCACATCTTCCTGCTTCTTGTAGCTCTTAATATATTTTTCTTGTTATTTCTCCAAAAACTTGTTCTTCAATGTAATTGCTTAAGACCATCAAGTATGTCGTGTGTTGCTTACTCCTGTCTCTCTTTCCCTCTATCAGCCACGGGAGTTTCAGATTCTCAAATCCCTCCTTCCTTATTTCGCGTCCTACCAATTTAAACTCTCTCTTCCCAATGTAATTGATTACATGCTTTTCCTCTTTAAAATGAAACAATGAAAAACTATTCATTTATTTCGTCTATTCTGCCACGTTTGTTTGTTTTTTTTTTCCTTTTCTTATTTCAGTTTCGTTTTTTATATTTGTCGTGTGTATTTTCCTGATATCCAATTCTGTTCGCTCACAATGATTTCGTTTGTGTAAATGTGAAAGCATTCAAAACAAACCATAATGGCGGGGGAAAAAAAGGCATGGCGGAATCAACTCTTTTCAAATGCGGACGAAATGTGTGAATACTGCCGCAAAAAGATAAACAAAGAAAATTATTGGCAGAGAAAAAACTAATTGCCACTTAAAGGTAATCGTTGCAGCTGTTAAGCCAACACACACACACACACACACACACACACACACACACACACACACACACACATATATATATATATATCGACTAAAAACGAACGCGAAGAGAGAAAATATGGAGAGCGATATAATGTAAAAATGACCGACTGGAATACATGTAAAACCGTTACCCATCGCAAGTCGATGAGGGTAACGGATATTGAACGAATGGAAAGCTATTCATCGTCTTGGCCTTTAGAATAATGAATGATTTAAACTCTACAAGACCCAGAAGCCACTGACGGTAGGAGGTTACAGAGTAAAAAGCATAGCTTATGCGTGTGTGTGTGTGTGTGTGTGTGTGTCTGTGTGTGTGTGTGTGTGTGTGTGTGTGTGTGTGTGTGTGTGTGTGAATGATAACGGCTAATACTAGAATAGAACAGGTTAAGAAGGTCAGTCAGTTAAGTGCCATGCTTTGGGCGATCATGTCTCGAAAGAGACATGACTGACTGGGCAGAAGGTTATCCCGCAGTAGGTTGCCATTGCTTTCTGCGGTAGACTGGTTGCCGTCCAAGGCTATAGAACCCAATCTGTCCTATTATTTAACCCATAACTGGAGGGAAGAGACGGATTAATACCTTTCCCAAGGGTATTTGCGTAAATGAATGCAAGGAATTCAACTGGAATTCGAACTGAATTCCTTGCATTCACTTACGCGCAAAAATACCCTTGGGAAAGGGTTAAGAAGGTAGTGATCGAAAAAACATACTTTTGGGAATCGTTTCCACAAAACCGTACTTCGCTAGAAGAAACTGCCCGAGTGGAATTTAGTTCGCACCAATGGAAGACGGAAGAAATGCGAGTGGTTCGCTACAAAAACCTGGGTTGAACGTTGAAGTTCATGTGAACATTTGCCATGGAAATATCGATAGAGTCGGGATAGGCTTGAGACATCAGGTTCGTAGGAAAGAAATCTCCTCCTCACAAGATTCGGTAGAATAATTTAAACTGTTAATGCTGTAATTTACCGCCATATCTTGTACGATCACCAAAGTTAAACAATGTCAAGCCTGGTCAGTACCTAGATGAGTGATCGCTTGGAAATACCAGGGATTGTAAGTTTGGATGTGCAGCTGGTGTAATGGAAAATGCCTCTTAATTGTTAAGCAAAGAGTTGAGTTCAAATTTCATTTAGTTTTATTATATTCAATTCAACGCAAATACCCTCGCGAAAGTTATGAACCCACCTGTTCTTCCCAGCTATGGGTTAATTAGTAATACTTATATTACTAAATCATTATCTCCAAAATAAAAAAAAAAACAAAACAAAACAAAATCTTAAAACAAAAAAATATTTTTTGGATTTAAGTAAATTGCAAAGGGTTGATAAGCTGTAAAAACGAATTAGTCAAGTACCGATTAGCTACAGAGGTATGTTTTTAGATTTATTTACATTGTCTGGAATATAAATGTAATCGAACTGCCGTGGCAACAGTGAGGATTCAGTTTATATATTGATTGTAAAATAGAATTGACCCCTCACTCATATCCACATTAATTTATTTTTTGTTTATCAAATCATGGTTACGAATCCACCTCTTCTCCCCCAGATATGGGCTGATTAGTAAAAATTGTATCTCTAAATGATTATTATCTGAAAAGAAAATCTCGCAATTTACAAATATGTGGATGATGTAATGGATATTGGCTCGGAATTGTAAAGCAGAGTACCAAGTTCCAATTCCAGTTGGGTTCGTTATATTCACTTCAGCGCAAATACCCTTTGGAAACGTATGAATCCACTTTTTCTCCCTTTCTATGGATTAATTATTAAAACTTGTATCTGTAAACCATTTTTTAAAAACTTCTACAATCTGATCATAATTTATGTCTTTAAATAACTCGAAAAGACTTGATATTCCGTAAAAAACAAATAAAAGACAAATTATTAAGCTTGAAATGTGAAGGCTGATCTGTTTCACCCCAACTACAGTAAAAATACTAAAATGATATTAACCAATAGCCGACGTGGTTATCAAACTTGTCTCGCTAGATGAATTGCTATTGAGTAGTGAGTTTGATTCACACTGGGTGCTCCATACTTACGGTTTTGTGCCACGATGAAGCTCTACTCAGTAAATCACTGATGAGGGAGGAGATTGTTTCTCGCCTTTGTCAAATGCTTTTTTTGCAAAAGTGAGCAAAACAGACTAATCCATAATTTGAACTTGGCTCACCTGCACCACTATCTGCAATTTGAACTCGGCTCGCCGGCTCTACTACACGTAATTTGAACTCGGATCACTGGTTCCAGTATCCACAATTTGAACTGCGATCACCGGATTCACAACACGCAATTAGAACTCGGCTCTCAGGCTTGATATCCGCAATTCGAACTTGGCTCGCCGGCTTGACTATCCGTAAATTGAACTCCGATCACCGGCTCCACTACACGAAATTTAAACTTGGCTCACAGGACCAACTATCCGCAATGTGAGCTTGGCTCGCCAGCTTTACTTTTCTCGTCGATATCAGCTTTATTTCTCACTTACACTAATTAATAAAGTTTCTTAATTCGGTCTGAAATCTAATTAGGTTACCAGACTCCTAACGTCTCATCTAGGGCGTCGTTGCGTAACGGTTTTTTCGTACCCCGCAAAACAAAGGAAAAAAAAAAACGGGAAAAGAAAGAAAAGAGATATGAAGAGTCAAACAAAAAAATGTAAGTACAAAAACGAGGAAATTAACAAAAAAGAAAAAGAAGACTAAATGAAAAGAAAAGAGAGACGATAAAATAAAAATAAAGGATTATTGTTTTGAATTTTATTATTCATTCATCGTTTTAATCTATTCAGTAAGTTAAGTGCCATATGTGGTACACGCTTAGGCGATTATATCTCGAAAGAGACATGACTGACTGGGCACAATATTTTCCCGAAGTCAGTCATTTAAGTACCATACATGATACACGCTTGGGTGATACTGTCCCGAAAGGGAAATGACTGGGCAGAATATTTTCCCACAGGCAGTCTTTTAAGTGCCATATGTGATACACGCTTGGGCGATAATGTCCCGAAACGGACATGACTGACTGGGTAGAATATTTTCCCGCAAGCAGTCCTTTAAGTGACATACGTGATACACGCTTGGGCGATAATGTCCCGAAACGGACATGACTGACTGGGTAGAATATTTTCCCGCAAGCAGTCCTTTAAGTGACATACGTGATACACGCTTGGGCGATAATGTCCCGAAACGGACATGACTGACTGGGTAGAATATTTTCCCGCAAGCAGTCATTTAAGTGACATACGTGATACACGCTTGGGCGATAATGTCCCGAAACGGACATGGCTGACTGGGCAAAATATTTTCCCGCAGGCAGTCAGTTAAATTGCATACGTGATACAAGCTTGGGCGATAATGTCCCTAAACGGACATGACTGACTGGGCAAAATATTTTTCCGCAGGCAGTCACTAAAGTACCATATGTGATATAGGCTTGGGCGATAATGTCCCGAAACGGACATGACTGACTGGGCAGAATATTTTCCCGCAGGCCGTCAGTTAAGTGCCATATGTGATACACGCTTGGGCGATAATGTCCCGAAACGGACATGACTGACTGGGTAGAATATTTTCCCGCAGGCCGTCAGTTAAGTGCCATATGTGATACACGCTTGGGTGATAATGTCCCGAAACGGACATGACTGACTGGGTAGAATTTTTTCCCGCAGGCCGTCAGTTAAGTGCCATATGTGATACACGCTTGGGCGATAATGTCCCGAAACGGACATGACTGACTGGGTAGAATATTTTCCCGCAGGCCGTCAGTTAAGTGCCATATGTGATACACGCTTGGGCGATAATGTCCCGAAACGGACATGACTGACTGGGTAGAATATTTTCCCGCAGGCCGTCAGTTAAGTACCATATGTGATACACGCTTGGTCGATAATGTCCCGAAACGGACATGACTGACTGGGTAGAATTTTTTCCCGCAAGCAGTCATTTAAGTGACATACGTGATACACGCTTGGGCGATAATGTCCCGAAACGGACATGACTGACTGGGTAGAATATTTTCCCGCAAGCAGTCATTTAAGTGACATACGTGATACACGCTTGGGCGATAATGTCCCGAAACGGACATGACTGACTGGGCAGAATATTTTCCCGCAGGCAGTCAGTTAAGTTCCATATGTGATACACGCTTGGGCGATAATGTCCCGAAACGGACATGACTGACTGTGCAGAATATTTTCCCGCAGGCAGACAGTTAAGTTCCATATGTGATACACGCTTGGGCGATAATGTCCCGAAACGGACATGACTGACTGGGTAGAATATTTTCCCGCAAGCAGTCATTTAAGTGACATACGTGATACACGCTTGGGCGATAATGTCCCGAAACGGACATGACTGACTGGGCAGAATATTTTCCCGCAGTAGGCTGCTATTAATTTCTGGGGTAGACTAGTTTCCAACTAAAGCTATAGAACTCAATATATTTAGTCATTTAACCCATAGCTAGACGGAATAAGAGACAGATTAAAACGCTTCCGAATGTTATTTGCGCCCAAGTGAATGCAACGAATGCAACTAGAATTCGGACTCGACTCTTTGATTTCTTGCTCTTAGTCGATATCCACCGCACCAAAACGTATATCTCGCGCAAATCGCACCGCAAATATATGTTAAGTTGGTACGTACCAATGACAGCGTTTAGAAGCGTTTCCGCCGCCTTGTGAATGATTAATTGTTCTTTAAATCTTAACGTATTTCCCAAAGACAAAAACTTTACTAGCCTAGCTCTACTTCGCCTCTATTTTCACGGCAGATGTTCGTGCAAACTAGATTACTTGGTCCCAATAGTCTAGACCTTCACAGGTAGTCAACTTATCCTTACCCATTTCGTATTCCGTTGGTAAAGGAGAATCTTCCATTCTGTGATTTTTTTCCTTGGAACTGATGAAATGTTGAACGGACTCCCGAAGTAATGCTTCCTTATCACTACATGTGCTCGTAATATGTTTTCCCTCTTTATACGCATTTGCAACATCCCACTTTAATAAGCTTCTACTTTAAATGACACTTCGACTTTCTGTTGGGAAAAAGATACAACAGTATTAGAATAAAATGAATTGCACACGCGAGAGAGTAGTTTAAGCGTTAGCATTCCGATTATAAGAGTTAAGTTCGAATCTCACCATGGCCGATGTGGAGAGATAAATCACAGCTTGAGTCAGCAATGGATAGTGCCTTCGAGCAACATTACGGTTTGATTCGATCAATGACCAAAACTGGTTAAAGGAAACGGCTTGAAAGCCGACAATGTTTACGTTGACATAACGCCATCTTATGGTGACAAACGGTTTTAAGCGTATTTGCTATATTCACGTCATTTTGGCTACTGTACGTTTCGACCTTCTTCAGGTGATTAGAATTTTGAACTGAAGGGCACATGAGCCATTGGATAAATATGTTGGTTGGATCATGTAACTTGTTATTGAGATTCAGTACCAGTCTACAGCAGTAGCGAAAAAAACAAAAACAAACAAACTTAGAGTTGAGTTAAAGGAAGATAAATAATCCTGTGATATCTAGAAGAGGCATGACCCACTGAACTAGAACAATCTAATGAACGAATTAAATGGCTTACTTCCAAATTCTAATCAACTGATGAAGGTCGGTGCACACTTTGATCGAAACGTCAGGAAAGTGGCAAAAAGATTAGGACAAAAGTTCGAACAATGTAAATAGTGTAAATTATTACAATAAATACCAAAAATATAGACAAAAAATCCTTGTCTTCAAAAAAAAAAAAATAACAAAATGAAATAAGGGGTGTATTTGTAATGAACGTAAACAAAACGTTAGCCTTATGAAACGTGCTTAATATTTAGTGATCTTGTGTTTCTTGAAATTTTACATTAGTTGATGAGTTATTAAGGAAGAATTAATGAAAGAGCTTAGTATATTTTTTATGGTACTCTCCTGTCGTTCTCCCGAACCGGTAAGTTTGTAATTTGCTTTTGGTATGTTAATTTGCGATTTTTATTTTATTTTAATTTTTGTCTTTAATTTGCCTGAATTTTTTAACATGGGTAGTATTTTGCTATTGTAAATAATTTTTACGTTTAAATCTCGTTTCGACTGATAAGTTAAAACTTAAATTTTTATTATTATTATTATTATAATTATTATTGGAGTAGATAGTACCCTCCATAACCCGGTTTTACACTCCACCCGCTTCTATTGAGCAGGAGTGGAGGTGATCGCCTTGTTTCTTGTTTAGGAAGGGGTTTCCGGTACCCTCTCCTTCGACTTCGGTCGTGGTTTCCGGCTTTCTCTCTTCCAATTTTTTCACTTTTCCTTATTTTTTTTTTCAATTGGAGTAGATAGAGTGAATTATCGCCCGGTTCACACCCCACCCACGTCTATTGAACAGGTGTAGAGGCTTATCCCTTGTTCCCTGTTTAGGATGTGGTTTCCGGCTTTCTCTTTTCCAATCTTTTCACTTTTCCTTATTTTTCTTTTCAATTGGAGTAGATAGACTGAATTATCGTCCGGTTCACACTCCACTCACGTCTATTGAACAGGTGTAGAGGCTAATCCCTTGTTCCCTGTTTAGGAAGTGGTTTTTGGCTTTCTCTTTTCCAATTTTTTCACTCTTACGTAGCCCCCTGCACACCAGTGGCCTTACCGCCTTGCCCGGGGTGATATGATTAAAATAAAAAAAAACACACACACACAGGTGAGTAAATTCTGAATACTTTATTTTCAGAATATAGACCTTAAGATGTTTGTCGAAATTACAGTCATTTGTAATAAAATGTCTGCAAGCTCCGTTCATTTCACATTATTTTTTCTGAAATCATACCTGTGTCCAATGAATCTTTTAATATTTTTTTTGTCCAACACACATAAATGAAGCCTTGTTTGGTAGATTAGGAGGCGTATATTAAATTGGAATTAGCATAGTTAACACACTTTGTAGAAATCGTGATGTTTCTCTTTGAATTTGTGATCGATAACAAGACTCATGTTGTTGTGCAAGGGAAAAGGTTTTGCTATTCTATGAGTATTTTCTGGAGTACAACAATCCGAAAATTTAATGTTGCTTTAAGTATGGAGACCTAGACTTGTTAAAATTTGTTTGATATTTTTATGTCTTTTCAAAGAAATTTTAAACAGGTTGGGAAAAATCTCTGTAAATCGTGGATATTTTTGCGCAGTGTATTCACAGTGCGGATGTGCGTTGTGGTACAGTGGATATCGGCTCGGAACGAGAAACCGGGGAGCCGAGTTCGAATTCCAGTCGAATCCATTGTATTCACTTACGCGCAAACACCCTTGGGAAAGGTATTAATCCGTCTCTTCCTTCTAGTTATGGGTTAAATAGCAGGACAGACTGGGTTCTATAGCCTTGGTCGGCAACCAGTCTACCACAGTATGCTATGGCAACCTACTGCGGGATAATCTTCTGCCCAGTCCGTCATGTCTCTTTCGAGACATGATCGCCCAAGGGTGTATCACGTATGGGACTTTAACTGACTGATTCACAGCTCTTATGCAGTATTTTCGAGATTACAGCAAATTTTCAGTGCCATTTTATGACTAATGAAATTCTGTCAAAAGTTTTACTGAATTTTTAGTTGTTTTGACTTGGTATCAAATTATGAAAATCTTCATTTTTTGCGATTTCATTCCTAAGTTTTTTCAATCGCGATTCGGTTCTTGATAGTTGCGCATAGCATAATGCCGAATGAATTTGTTAGAATGTTTATTATAGCCTTCTTTCCGTGCAAATTCGCCTCATACCCCCAAAATTGGCGCTTCGGGCTTGATTTTATCATGTAATATGGATGATCAGAACGGCAGTGTAGGTAAATGTGGGATGACGTAGGATTGCAAAATTATTCGGTCATTAGAGGATTCCTTGGGAACTTTATTTTAGTGTATAAAATCCAACACTAGCCTGGAAAAAAAATAGACGTAAATTTTATTTGTGATCGAAAATTACTTTTCTACAAAAAATACCACAAATTTGTAGAAAAATTAAATAAACTTTTCTGAGTATCTTCCCAGATAAAGAAAATATGAATAAATCGCAACCGAAGTTCTGGTTCATGGCCGTGCTGTGATTTGAAAACTTCAAGAAGTTTTTCTTCGAAATTTGTCGTATGTTAATTTGTAAGATTAACGCCCATGGGGTCTCAATTGCACAGCCTTTGATTTGGTGAAAAATATTTTTCCCAAGCTTCATTGTGTTCCAAGACGAAACTTGTAAGTCTACAGAGAATGTTTGGCGGGATTTTGCTTTTGTGTCTCTCAAAAGCTTTGTTGCATGCCTCCATCCCGTTATCGTGATCAATATGAAACGAGACATACATGGTGACCAAAAAGCAACCATGAATATCATTTTTTCGCTCTGGAAATTTATTTATTTTAGAAATAAAATCAAATGTATCCCGGACATTAGCAGAATAACGTTTTGCTGCAGGGGATAAAAAATATAACCACTAAGAGATTTTTACCGTACAACATTGATGTCCACTACAAATCGGGCGCAATGGAGGAAAGTTATAATATTTTTATAAAGTTTTGGAAAACCGTAAAACATTGTTCTTTTTTTCGAATGTAACATGTTAGACTATGTTTTATTTATATTTCCTAAAGGTGCGCAAAGGACCACACGAAATTATTTTGTCGTTGATTTTTGACGAACCCTGTACATTTTGTGGTTCACCAAAGATTTGAACCTTTATTAACAAGTTACTCGATTTTGGTTGAATTCGTCTCGGAGTAAAAGAATTCGTAAATTCTAAGAGCTTCGGTGATTTTTACCGTACCCTGTAAATCGATTAAAAACATTTGCATGCATCAAAGGTTCGTGTCATGATAGACAAGTTATCTAATTTCGGTTGAAATAGGACCAAGAATTTCGGAGGAGTGGGATTCGTTAGAATAGAGATTCACAAATACATACACAGTCAGACAGACGTAACCATCTTTATATATATATATATATATATAGATTAGATATAACACAAGGCCAAAAATATGGAACACTCAGTGAGGATCGAACTCACTACTCAGTCGTAATTTAGAAAGCATAGTCCATGCATCTTTTCCTCGTTATATGACCGAGATCTTTCCCTAACCCTAACCCTAAACCTGCCACTTTTTGGTGCTAAGTGTAAACGTCCTTTATGTTACCATTTTTTCTGAAACTTTGTCGCTGTTCCTCTATTTGGTCTGTGGTATTCTCGGCATGCTTCTTTAGAACCACATTTCTACTGCCTAAAGTCTCTTCTTTATCTGTGAGGAGGTAATCCAAATTTAGGAAATTATTTAGCTTTAACTGCGATATTAAAGTACTGTTGTTGTGTAACAGTTCGGTACCGATTTCTTTGCTTCTAACGACATTTTCTTATTTCTTAATACTTTACTTAGCATTTACTATGAATCTTTTGTCATCGCCATGTAACTTTGGGTCGACAAAAATATAACTAAAAATTTTCAAAGCTATGGAAATGTGATACATGCCTTCTCTCTGACAATGAACAGAAAAACTAGTGGATGAAACGAAACAGTTTTCACTCAGCCGAGTTCGAATTCCAGTTGAATTTCTTGCATTCACAAACGCGCAAATACCCTTGGGAAAGGTATTGATCCGTCCCTTCCCTCCCACTATGGGTGAAATATTAGGACAGATTGGGTTCTTTAGCCTTGGCTGACAACCAGTCTACCGCATAAAGTAATGGCAACCTACTGTGGGATAATTTTCTGCCCAGTCAGTTCTGTCTCTTTCGAGGCATGATCGCCGAAGCGTGTTTCACGTATGGCACTTAAATGACTGATTGACCTTCTTAAAGCCATGGCAACCTACTGCGGGATAATCTTCTGCCCAGTCAGTTCTGTCTCTTTCGAGGCATGATCGCCGAAGCGTGTTTCACGTAGGGCACTTAAATGACTGACTGACCTTCTTAAAGCCATGGCAACCTACTGCGGGATAATCTTCTGCCCAGTCAGTTCTGTTTCTTTCGAGGCATGATCGCCGAAGCGTGTTTCACGTATGGCACTTAAATGACTGACTGACCTTCTTAAAGCCATGGCAACCTACTGCGGGATAATCTTCTGCCCAGTCAGTTCTGTCTCTTTCGAGGCATGATCGCCGAAGCGTGTTTCACGTAGGGCACTTAAATGACTGACTGACCTTCTTAAAGCCATGGCAACCTACTGCGGGATAATCTTCTGCCCAGTCAGTTCTGTCTCTTTCGAGGCATGATCGCCGAAGCGTGTTTCACGTATGGCACTTAAATGACTGACTGACCTTCTTAAAGCCATGGCAACCTACTGCGGGATAATCTTCTGCCCAGTCAGTTCTGTCGCTTTCGAGGCATGATCGCCGAAGCGTGTTTCACGTAGGGCACTTAAATGACTGACTGACCTTCTTAAAGCCATGGCAACCTACTGCGGGATAATCTTCTGCCCAGTCAGTTCTGTCTCTTTCGAGGCATGATCGCCGAAGCGTGTTTCACGTATGGCACTTAAATGACTGACTTATCTTCTTAAAGCCATGGCAACCTAGTGCGGGATAATCTTCTGCCCAGTCAGTTCTGTCTCTTTCGAGGCATGATCGCCGAAGCGTGTTTCACGTAGGGCACTTAAATGACTGACTGACCTTCTTAAAGCCATGGCAACCTACTGCGGGATAATCTTCTGCCCAGTCAGTTCTGTCTCTTTCGAGGCATGATCGCCGAAGCGTGTTTCACGTATGGCACTTAAATGACTGACTGACCTTCTTGAAGCCATGGCAACCTACTGCGGGATAATCTTCTGCCCAGTCAGTTCTGTCTCTTTCGAGGCATGATCACCGATGCGTGTTTCACGTAGGGCACTTAAATGACTGACTGACCTTCTTAAAGCCATGGCAACCTACTGCGGGATAATCTTCTGCCCAGTCAGTTCTGTCTCTTTCGAGGCATGATCGCCGAAGCGTGTTTCACGTAGGGCACTTAAATGACTGACTGACCTTCTTAAAGCCATGGCAACCTACTGCGGGATAATCTTCTGCCCAGTCAGTTCTGTCTCTTTCGAGGCATGATCACCGAAGCGTGTTTCACGTAGGGCACTTAAATGACTGACTGACCTTCTTAAAGCCATGGCAACCTACTGCGGGATAATCTTCTGCCCAGTCAGTTCTGTCTCTTTCGAGGAATGATCGCCGAAGCGTGTTTCACCTATGGCACTTAAATGACTGACTGACCTTCTTAAAGCCATGGCAACCTACTGCTGGATAATCTTCTGCCCAGTCAGTTCTGTCTCTTTCGAGGCATGATCGCCGAAGCGTGTTTCACGTAGGGCACTTAAATGACTGACTGACCTTCTTAAAGCCATGGCAACCTACTGCGGGATAATCTTCTGCCCAGTCAGTTCTGTCTCTTTCGAGGCATGATCGCCGAAGCGTGTTTCACGTAGGGCACTTAAATGACTGACTGACCTTCTTAAAGCCATGGCAACCTACTGCGGGATAATCTTCTGCCCAGTCAGTTCTGTCTCTTTCGAGGCATGATCGCCGAAGCGTGTTTCACGTAGGGCACTTAAATGACTGATTGACCTTCTTAAAGCCATGGCAACCTACTGCGGGATAATCTTCTGCCCAGTCAGTTCTGTCTCTTTCGAGGCATGATCGCCGAAGCGTGTTTCACGTAGGGCACTTAAATGACTGACTGACCTTCTTAAAGCCATGGCAACCTACTGCGGGATAATCTTCTGCCCAGTCAGTTCTGTCTCTTTCGAGGCATGATCGCCGAAGCGTGTTTCACGTAGGGCACTTAAATGACTGACTGACCTTCTTAAAGCCATGGCAACCTACTGCGGGATAATTTTCTGCCCAGTCAGTTCTGTCTCTTTCGAGGCATGATCGCCGAAGCGTGTTTCACGTATGGCACTTAAATGACTGACTGACCTTCTTAAAGCCATGGCAACCTACTGCGGGATAATCTTCTGCCCAGTCAGTTCTGTCTCTTTCGAGGCATGATCGCCGAAGCGTGTTTCACGTATGGCACTTAAATGACTGACTGACCTTCTTAAAGCCATGGCAACCTACTGTGGGATAATTTTCTGCCCAGTCAGTTCTGTCTCTTTCGAGGCATGATCGCCGAAGCGTGTTTCACGTATGGCATTTAAATGACTGACTGACCTTTTAAAACCATGGCAACCTATTGCGGGATAATCTTCTGCCCAGTCAGTTCTGTCTCTTTCGAGACATGATCGCCCAAAGCCTGTATCACGTATGGAACTTGACTGACAGACATAATGATGCAAACACAGTCCGTAAGATTTCTGTGGCACAGCTTCCTTCAGCGGAAAATATATTTTGTCTTTTTGTTATCTCTCCTAAACATTGTTGCAATATCTAGTTACTCCAGCTCACGAGATAGGTTGTGCTGTATTCTCTACTTTCTGAATATTCTTCTTCTATGTGCCACGCTTCTTCAGGACGTTGAAGATCATGGCTCTACAAAATACCCTTCTTTGTTGTCCTTAATAAATTTTGTCTTCTTATTATCACTGCTGCATGGTCATCAGCAAAAGATACAATCCAAAATGCCAAATACAGGTGGAGAATAACAGAATCAAACAAGTACAAGAATTTAAGTACCTAGGAAGTGTTCTAACAGGAGATGGAAAGTGCGACACGGAGATCCGAAGGCGAATTGGCATGGCAAAGGACGCGTTCCAGAAAATGAGCAAAATACTAACACACAGGAAGATCTCAATAGAAACGAAGAAAAGAGTGCTAGACTGCTACGTGATGTCAGTTCTTCAATACGGCTGTGAATGCTGGACAATATCATCGAAAATGAGGACAAAACTGGAAGCGGCCGAAATGTAGTTCTACAGAAGGATGCTACGGATATCGTGAACTGAGCATACAAGCAACGACGAAGTGTTAGAAAGAATGGCAACAAAAAGCAAATTGATGTTGAGCATCAGGAAGAGACAACTGAAGTTCCTGGGACATGCAATGAGGAAGGAGAGCCTGGAGAACCTGATACTGACTGGACAGATAGAAGGAAGGAGAGACAGAGGAAGGCAGCGGATAACATATTTGCAGGGTCTGATCAGGTGGATGACGGAACGGGGGTTGCCAGGAGCAACAGGAGCAAACATACTAAGAGCCACAAGGGATAGGGAGACGTGGAGACCCATGATCGCCTACGTCCTGAAGGGACAGGGCACATAGAAGAAGAAGAAGAAACATTGTTCCGACATCTGTTTACTCAAATTCGCTAGGTAGGTTATGCGTTATTTTAGTCCCTTTTTGAAAATTCTTCTTCTATGTGACGTGTCTTTTCAGTGTGTTGGTGATCATGGTTCTCCACAATTTCTTTTTCTTTGTAGCACTTAAGAAGTTTTGTGTTATTATCTCTCTTAAACCTTGTTCTGACATCCATTTACTTAATCTTGTTAGGTATGTTATGCCTTACTTCAGTCTTATTTCTGAACATTGTTCTTCTATGTGAAGAGTCTTTTCAGGACGTTGGTGATCATGGCTCTCCACATTTTTCTGTTATCTGTAGAGAATAATAAACTTTATATTTTTGTTATCTTTCCTAAAACTTGTTCAGTTATTCATTTACCCAAGCTCGTTAAGAAGATTATGCTTTGTTTTTCTCTCTCCCCGCTTGCCTTCGTTATATCCTGTAAGAATCAGATTTTCCAAGCCCTCTTTCCTCTTTCCTTGCTAATTCGTCATTAATCATAAGCTGTTATAATGTGGCACCTAAAAAAGACCGAGCTCGTTATTCAACCGTAACTAATCTAGCAAGACAAGCTTGTTAACCATTACACCACATCAAAGTGACCACGTAGCGCTGTCATACACTTCTTTTTTATGTACCGTGTCCCTTCAGATTGTTGGCAATCATAGCCCCAAGCATATCCTATTTTCTTTGCAGCCCTTAATAAATTTTGCCTTTTTGTTATATCCCTAAGCCTTATTCTACCATCTATTTGTTCAAGCTCATCAAGTACGTTATCCGGTGTTGTCCTCTATCGCACTTGCCCTTAATTTGTCATGTGAATATCAGATTTTCAAGCCTTCTTTCCTTATTACGTGTAACAGAAATTGTAACTACCTCTTCCTAATGTTCAGTATAAGTCCCCTTTTTGTTTCCATTTTTACCAAAACCTCGTTGTAGCTCATTTATTTGGTCTATGAAATCGTCAGCATCTTTCTGTAGAATTGTAAACCTATTTTCAGATGGCTGGTATTAATTTTAAGTGATTTTCAAGATACGAAGAGATTTCTCTAGAAGTGGAGAATACAATTATTTTTGTAAGGTAAAACAGCCGAAATGTTAACCCTCTAGGGCCATTCGTATCATATTTGATACAGTATGAAAACAAGCCTTGAAAGAAATATTTTCCTGAAAAATTTTTTAAGAGAAATATTTTATAAATTTCAAATGAAAGCAGTACTGACTGCTCAGTCAATGAATACCAAATGTTTCCTTATAGGGAAATACCAAATGTTTCCTTATAGGGAAATACTATATCAAATATGATACGAATGGCCCTAGAGGGTTAACAAGTGGAAAGTACAGGTGCGGAGTACAATGAGTACAAAATTATAGTAAGAGAATGTATACAAGTAGAGAGTCCGACCCGGCTTTGAGCTGGGTCTACGGTATATTTTCGGCTGAGCTTAAGGACTCAGAAATCCCACTTTAATTGAATGTGTGTCCATTGGCCTTGGGCATCCGCCCTAGTGGGGAAGAGGTAATTACCGAGTAAAAGTAAGTATACAAGAAACGAGCCCGACTCGGCCTTGAGCAGGGTACACGGGATATTTTTGGCTGAGCTTAAGGGCTCTGAAATCCCAACTTCAGTTGAACTTGTGTCGCATCCGCCTTTGGCATTTGCCTTAGTGTCAGTGAGTTTAGGTGCCATACGTGATACACGCTTGGGCGATCATGTCTCGAAAGAGACATGACTGACTGGGCAGAAGATTATCCTGCAGTAGGTTGCCATTGCTTTCTGCGGTAGACTGGTTGCCGACCAAGGCTAAAGAACCCAATCTGTCCTGCTATTTAACCCATAACTGGAAGGAAGAGACGGATTAATACCTTTCCCAAGGGTATTTGCGCGTAAGTGAATACAATGGATTCAGCTGGAATTCGAACTCGGATCCCCGGTTTCTCGTTCCGAGCCGATATCCACTGTACCACAACGCACATAGAGGTAGTAAATACCGAGTACAAAATTATTTTTAAGCGAATTTATCAAATCAGTTCTAGTCAAAATATATGTCACTAGGTTTTGACGATGTGTGACCCTAGATCGAAATGCGGCCTTGAAAATTTCCTGTGAACTGGATTACCAGGACAGTTGATAAAAGCAGACACACAATAAGAGGGAGTTGGTTTTCCTCCCCTTCTATTGGAAGTCGAAATAGTTAAATGTAATTGCTTTCATTTCAGTGTGCAAGACCAAATTAGTTAGTTCGGCCTCCGTGTCTGGAGACGAGAGATTGGAAAGAGATTTGAAAGGCGGATTGAGTAATATGATCAGACTGAAACTGGCCTGCTGATAGAAGAGAGAGAGAGAGGGGAGAGAGAGAGATAGAGAGAGAGAGAGAGAGAGAGAGAGAGAGAGGGAGAGAGAGATTGCAAATTCAACCAACTAAAAGTTGATTAAACCATCTTCATGTAGAAATAATAAAACATGAATATTATTGTGCTACTGAAATGACAGTCAACTGATATTTATTTTTCGTTACTTATATTGACTTGCTTGTAATCTTGTAATTATTCGATATATATAAATTTATATGAATCTACACCGTGTCATTGCGGTTTTAAATCTGGTTTTCATTACATACTAATCCCTTGTTTGTCTGAACCAGCCTCGTCAAGTGGTAATAAGCGGTCCAGTTTGGCTAATCCAAGATCAACAACACAACGTGGGCGGAATCGGCTAAAGGTTGACTGGATCAGGGGTCGTATTATAGAATCATATTTCTGTTGGTTCCAGATTCTTAATCTTTGAGGAAATCGCCTAGCATTTGGTGCCTCACAAGAGGACAGATATCATGTAGCAAACCAGTACACTTTACTTTGTTCCAAAGAAATATTTTGTCTTTTAATACTCTGCTTAGCTTTTAGGATGCATCTTTAGCCATTCCAATGTAAAAATGTACTTAAGTTTAATGAAATCTTAAGCAATCCTAGCGTCAGTATGACGTAAACAGAAAAAAAAATGAAAAACGCAAAATTAAACAACGAATAAGTAAGACTTTTTTAAAACTGTATTCAATATTTCTATTAATTCTGGTAATTTACTTATATTGAAATGTATCTCTTTTCTTTGAGTAAAGCCTACAAATTTTAGGGCGATAGTTAGAGGGGTCAGAGTGTTCACCAGACTTCTTGAAAATAGGAACCACCAAGGAGAACTTCCGACAAGTTGGAAAGCAGGAAGCAGAGAGGCAATAGGTAAAAAGTTTGGAGAGGACTGGAATCAGCTCAGGGGCATATTTCTTTAGAACTACGGCTGGGATTCCCCCGCTTTCTTTATGGGAGCCTTACAGAAATAATGTCCGAGACCAGAGACGGGTTATGTACCTATCACTCAGTAGAGCCTCTATTCTAGGTGGGAAGTCGGCTGTGGGTACTTCAGACGAATTAAGTTTTGAGGTGGAAGAGAATTTGCGAGCAAAGCATTCAACCCTGTCTGCTGTAGATGTAAGGACTTCGAATTGGTTAAATAGAAGAGAGATTGGGGATTTGCTGTTGTTCAGCACACTCTTGAAGACCTGACAGTAATTTCTAGAACCGAACTTGTGAGATATTATACGTTGTTTCATTATATTAGCGAACAATGAATTTGCTTTTGTGTGTGTGTGTGTGCATGTGTGTGTGTGTTTGTGTGTATTTCTCTGAGAGTATGAAAGGAATTATGTGTGTGTGAGTGTATATGTTTCTTAGAGAACGAGTTAGGAATTACGTATATGTGTGTATGCGTGTGAGTATGTGTTTGTTTCTTACAGAACGGGAAAGGAATTATATATATGCGTGTGTGTGTGTTTGGCTCTTAGACAGAGGAGGAATGCAATTATATATATACATGCGTGTGCGTGTGTTTGGTTCTTAGAGAGCGAGCATGGAAGTGTGTGTGTTTCTTGGAGATTGCCTTTTATTTAATTTGACGTTTCAGTCTCGGCACTGCTTTCAGGCGGCGGTCATTCAGGTTTAATCTAATATCTCATTTACTTAATTTTAATTTACCATGATCCGACGGAGAAAGTTGTGAACGCATATGGAGGGGAAAACGCTAGAAAGTAGCGAGGAAAACGTATTTTTCAACATTTGATATTCCCATCTGCCTCGTTTAAAACTGCCACTTTATACATATCAGGCAATTACTACAATCAGATTAATTTATATTTTAACAACCCAATTCTCATGTCAGTCATACGCAATAATTAATTAAAAACCAAATTAAATATATATATATATTATTACAAAATTTATTTTAGTGTTTGAATTGATATCTACATTTTATAAATATTTCTTAAACAATGAAAACAGTCGTAATTGATCTAGAGAGATAAGCTTGCTAATCATGCACCGGATGACCTTAATTTTTTTTTCTCAGTGTAGCTTAGATCTGACATAATGCCGAAAATATGTGGCACCAATGAGTGCATACGATGTATCAGTCAGTTAAGTGCCATACGTGAAATACGCTTGGGCGATCATGTCTCGAAAGAGACATGACTGACCAGGCAGAATATTATCACGCAGTAGGTTGCCATTGCTTTCTGCGGTATACTGGTTGCCAGCCAAGGCTATAGAACCCAATCTGTCTTGTTATTTAACCCATAACTGGAAGGAAAAGACGGATTAATACCTTTCTCAAGGATATTTGCGCGTAAGTGAATGCAATGAATTCAACTAGAATTTGAACTCGGTTGCCCGATTTCTTGTTCCGAACCGTATCCACTGCACTACAACGTACATCCGCATACGACATATATATATATATATATATATATATATATATATATATATATATGTATATATATGGCTATTTCCCCACTAATTTTTATCTGAATTTACAGATAAATAAAGATACGATATATATATATATATTTAAATTCAGATAAAACTTAGTGGGGAAGTAGCCATTTTCAACATGTCACTTTAAGGCATGCATTCTTCGGCCCCTTCTAAACAGAGAATGAAGAAAATTCTATGCCCAGAGGTTAGTTTAGGTAAAGGAAGGGGTTGGGAGGTATTGGCTTTTTTAGGGTTCGGCAGGGGGATGGAGAAGTAGTAATTCTTTCTTAGTAGTGGGAGGTATGTGGCCTGAACCTAGGGTTGGCAGGGTAAGTGGTGTGGAGGTAACTGCTAGGTCAACTTTAAAAAAAAAAATTTGCAATTTTTTTATCTGGACTCACTGGGGCAATAGGTTAATTTATTGTATTATTGTAATTTATATTTATTTCTATGGCCGCACATACTTATGATCTCCCTTCGTTTGTTAAGGAGAATATTTTGGTCTTAAATTTTAAAATTTAAATTTTTTCTGTCAAGCATAGATTACACCTATCTCTTAAGCTATTAGGGGTACGAGCCTTGCCTATGAGTCCCCTATAGATACACTTAAAAAAAATTTCTTTAAAAAAGCATTGAAAAGTATTATTACAGTTAGATTTACGTTTTAAAATATTCAAACTCTATTGCTTTCTACATCACTCGACGTTCACATCTCGCGACAGACGTTTCTAGTTTTGTTTAAAATCATTTGTTTAAAATCATTTGTTTCTGGTCAAATATATATATATATATATATATATATATATATATATATATAATAGAAATAAATAAATACTGTCAAAAAATCATTTTTAACTTACAGCTTTTTAGTAGTTTTTCATATACATATATGTGATCTGGCGACGTCTTGAATGGCCTCCAGTCTAAACGAGGTTTTAATCAAGCCTATATAACACAATTTTCGATTCATCGCAACAACCATATCTGCTCTGAAATGTATAGTAATGTCAACAAATGTAAACATGTTACGGAAATTAACGAATTTTAACGAAACTTGGTTGAAATGAATTGTTTGAACATTATTTTTTATCGATACTCGTATTTAAGTAGATATTCTGTTTTTAATGAAACAGTATTATATATTTATAGCTATTGGCCTGATTATTTACGATAAATTTTTATTATCCTGCCGAACGACACATTTTCGTAAAATATATATATATATATATATATATATATATATATATATATATACTGCACGTGTGCCTGACGTTTTGTCCGTAGGTCTGCGTAATATAAGAATCCTACAACCAATGCGCATTTCAGCTAACTCTCTAAAATTCTTTATACCAAAATTCGATTAGGGCACGCAAGAGCGTGGTACTCTTATTTTTACTATGTTTGAGTACCAAGTGATCTGAAGAAAAAGTTTCTTTTGGGTAGCATTTCTATCTTTGATTTATTGTATAAACGCAATGATAATGCACTCTTTTTAAACAAATTGTGATGGGTGACGAGAAATGGATCGTTTACAAGAATGTTCAACGAAAAAGATCATTAGATAAGCGGTATAAATCCATTACAGCTAACCAAACAGGCTGGTCTTCCTTCTAAGAAAGCCACGCTGTACATATGTTGGGATTGGAAAGGAATCCTGTGCTATGAGTTTCTGCCAAGTAACCAGTCAATTGTGGAGCATTGGATATCGGCTCGGAACGAGAAATCGGGGGGAGCCGAGTTCGAATTTCCGCCGAATTCATTGCATTCACTTACGCGCAAATACCCTTGGGAAAGGTATTAATCCGTCTCCTCCTTCCAGTTATGGGTTAAATAACAGGACAGATTGGGTTTTATAGCCTTGGCTGGCAACCAGTCTACCGCAGAAAGTAATGGCAACCTACTGCGGGATAATCTTCTGCCCAGTCAGTCATGTCTCTTTCGAAACATGATCGCCCAAGCGTGTATCACGTTATGGCACTTAACTGACTGACTGAACCAGTCAATTGATTCTGAAAAGTACTGCTTGCAACTGGGTGAATTAAAATTAGTAATTCAAGAAAAAGGCCCAGAATTGGCGAACAGGTAAGGTGTTTTCTATAGGGATAATGCCATGCCTCACATTTAGGGGCACATTTCTTTAAGACGACAACTGCGATTCCCTCATTTCCGCTTTTCTTATGAGTGCCTTATAAAAAAATGGGTACCTGTTTTATTTGTTATGTATTACGTTAGCTAAGTAAATACAGTAGTGTTGCTGGAATTTCCATTATAAACTTTAATTTTTATTCTTTCATAGTGTTTTGATCCCAGGTTGACGGTTAACTATTTGGAGGCTAGGACCCTAACTGGTGCTGCCATCTGAGAACAACAATAATTAATAGGTGATTTCACGATCCTCAGTAAGAAACCTTGTTGGTGGATTAAGTTTATTGTCATACTCTGGAAGCTGTCGTTTACTCTTAATATTCTTACAAATTTCGCCCAACATCTGTTAGCCTGTTTTCTCAAATGTGTGACAGCAAAATCAACATCGTTTTTCTGAAGACCGATTTTTTTTCGGGAACCATTTTTTACTGTGCCCATTCAGAAAATTATATCAGATCATGAAATACTAGAAGACATTCATTTTAACCTTACTTTTACTCAGTGTGAGTAGGGTAAGTAAAATAAAATTAGAAAAAAATGTATCATTCGTCACATAAAAATGGAATCGTTTATATTTTTTATCCAAAATACGTTGCTTACATGAACGACACTGGTGCATCCTTGGCTTTCAAAATTCGTCCAGATGACGGATGACAGTGCACAATCTAATTAACTTTTTTTCTCACAGAGAGATTATCTTTTATTAGAAACGTCGAAAGATCTTGGCCTAAAACAATCCATGCTTGCAGTTTGTCTCATCGCCCTACTGCCACGAAGAAGGCAATCGGTTATCTGGAATTATGAAATTCGAAAAAGTTTCGGAAAAAACTTATTTCCAAAGAGTATTGTCGAGACAATATCGTTCGGATTTTGACAATATACCGATTCCCAGAGAAGCCACATCATCAAGAATATTTCCGATATATTCGATGAAAACTTTTAGAGCATTGCTGTTAATATTATTCCGAAATTCAGTCAGTCAGTTAAGTTCCATACGTGATACAAGCTTGGGTGATCATATCTTGAAAGAGACATGATTGACTGGGCAGAAGATTTTCCCGCAATAGGTTGCCATTGCTTTCTGCGATAGACTGGTTGCCAGCCAAGACTATAGAACCCAATCTGTCCTGTTATTTAACCCATAACTGGAAGAAAATGAGGGATTGATATATTTCCCAAGAGTATTTGCACGTAAGTGAATGCAAGGAATTCAACTGGAATTCGAACTCAGTTCCCCAATTTCTTGTTCCGAGTCGATATCCACTGTACCACAACCATAATATCATTTTATCTATAACTTTATTCACTATTATTCTCTGCCACCCGCCTGTGTTATTTTGTCTATTAGCCATTATTCTTTGCTACTAATCTGTATTATTACATCTATTTCTATATTAAACACTATTTCGTGTTACCAATTTTTAATATTTCGCCTAGAACTCTATTAGCCACTATTCTAAGCTACCCGTCTGTATTGTTTTCACTATTTCGATATTAGCCACTATTCTGTTTAATCAGGTCATATTTTGAGAGCGTTTTCTTACATTTTGTTATTTCACAGTTCTCTTTGATTTTCACCTGCGGGCTTTCAACTGCTTGCTTTTTATTTGTTATAGACATTCGTGGCTGCATCGAGATATTTTAGCCATAAATTAACGATTTGACCTTTAATTATTTCTTATATTGCTATCTCTCTCTCTCTCTCTCTCTCACACACACACTCTTTATATATATATATATATATATATATGATCAACCTACGTTTCTCCATCGTTAATGATTTGCAAAAAAACAATGTAGTTTATAAATTCAAATGTCCATTTAGAGAATGTATCTCTAACAACCTAAATAATATCTACATTGGCCATACTACAAATTCACTCTCACGGCGTCTGACGTTGCACTTAAATGAAAATTCAAATATATTCCAACATTTAAAACAGCACGGTTATTAACGCACACTTCTGAGAAAAACGCACGTTGATAACACGTACATACTTAAACAAGAAAATAATAAACAGAAACTCAAAATCCTGGAAGCAATCTACATTAAACAATTTAAATCTGGTTTGAATACAATCAATTTTGATATTTCCAATAATGTACTCAAATGCCTGTCATCAGATCATGGACCACAATGCCACTATTTTGTCACTGTCTTCGGCCATCCGCCACGGTAGGGATGGACTTGTATTTTCAATTTCATTCTCTTTATTATTAATAACTTAAATGTTCTATGTTTATTGTGTGTTAATATTTATTCTTTGATAATGGCTTATGTGAGCCGAAAGCTTAGACCCGATAAAAAAAATCAACAATTACTGTGATTTTTTGTTGTCTTTCAACGATATCACCATCAAGTATATCAGACGGTACGAACGGATCCTACACAAAATTAACAAACAAAACTTGTCTATATTATTCAATGAAACCTGCATTATTATATATATATATATATATATATATATATATATATATATATATATATATATATATATATATATATATATATTGATTGATTGATTGATTGATTGATTGATTAATACTTAGTCTTTGGTCCTAATAGGGTTAGACCAGTACACAGTTGTATTAAAATGTGTTTTATACAATTATATTGTAGAACGTTTGAATATTTTTCATTTATAAACGAGTTATTTCGCTACCTTGCATCCACACTAAGAAATACCTATTAGGTTCATACAAACATGGATGAAAACGTCATAATTCGTTTGAATTTAAAAAATGCGCATTCATAAATTCTCTGCCACGTGAACGTTCAAATAAAACACCGATACAAGAGCGTTCTTAAAAAGAAAAACGGCAAAAGGTAAAATCAGTTATTAAAAATCGCCTGAAGAAACCACTCGTGGTGGAAACCAAGGTAGCGAAATAACTCGTTTATAAATGAAAAAAAAAAAAAAAAAAAAAATATATATATATATATATATATATATATATATATGGTCAACGTAAGTTTCTCCAAATATATATATATATATATATATATATATATATATATATATAAATGTATGTATGTGGAGAAACGTAGGTTGGCCATTGTTCCCGCGTGGTAAATTGAAGAGCAATTTTTTTTGCAGCTGTCAACATCCCATGTAAAACATTTACGTAGGTTGCCTCAAATTCTAAGACGTGGAGAGCTGGTTGTTTGAATAATGCAAACGACTTTGGAAGTTAGTCCGCTGCAACACTGAGAAATACAAGAGCAAATATATATATCTATATATATATATATATATATATTCATTCTCATTACCATCCATCTTGTCTCAAAACTCTTTCTTTTGCATCATTACAGAGGAGAACGCACCATAATAAAACAAACAAACAGACGAGTAGTAGGAAAGAAGGAACTATTACAATAAAAATGATAGGGGGTATCTATCAATTTCAAAAGTGAATAATGAGAGCTAGCTGCAAATCTAATTAATCAGTTATTTAAGTGTCATACGTGATACACGCTTGGACGATCATGTCTCTTTGGTCCATGACTGACGTGACAGAAGATTTTCTCGTAGTAGGTTTCTATTTCTTTCTGCGGTATTTTGAAGAAGAAGAAGAAGAAGAAGAAGAAGAAGAAGAAGAAGAAGAAGACAAGACAAAGATAATGTAGGAGAAGAAAAAAAAACTAATGAATGAAAAAGAAAGCCCATTTATACGAAAAAAAACAAGAAGAAGAAGTAGAAAATTATAGCAAAGAAAAAGTATAAGAAGAAAAAAGAATAGAATTAATGAATGAAAAGGGAGGTCCGTTATATACGTAGAAGAAGAAGAAGAAGAAGAAGAAGAAAATGTAGAAGAAAAATAAAAAAATAATGAATGAAAAAAAGGTCCGTTTATACGAACAAGAAGAAGTAGAAGAAGAAGAAGAAGACACAAAGAAAGATAATGTAGGAGAAGAAAAAATAAAAAAAGAATTAATGAACGAAAAAGAAGGCCCGTTGTATACGTAGAAGAAGAAGACAAAAAGAAAGAAATGTAGAAGAAAAAAGAATTAATGAATGAAAAAGACGGTCCGTTTAGAAGAAGAAGAAGAAGACGAGAAGTAAGAGAATGCAGGAGAAAAAAAATTAATGAATGAAAAATAAGATCCTTTTAAATGAAGAAGAAGAAGAAGAAGAAGAAGAAGATTAGAGTAAAGAAAAATTATAAGAAGAAAAAATAATGAATGAAAAAAGAAGGCCATTATAAACGTAGAAAAAGAAGAAGATGAAAAAGAAGACTTAGAAGAATGAAACTGTATGAGAAGAAAAAAAGAATTAATGAATGAAAAATAAGATCCTTTTATATGAAGAAGAAGAAAAAGAAGAAGAAGAAGAAGATTAGAGTAAAGAAAAATTATAAGAAGAAAAAAATAATGAATGAAAAAAGAAGGCCATTATAAACGTAGAAAAAGAAGAAGATGAAAAAGAAGACTTAGAAGAATGAAACTGTATGAGAAGAAAAAAGAATTAATGAATGAAAAAGAAGATCCTTTTATATGAAGAAGAAGAAGAAGAAGAAGAAGATTATAGTAAAGAAAAAATTATAAGAGGAAAAAATAATGAATGAAAAAAAGAAGGCCATTATAAACGTAGAAAAAGAAGAAGATGAAAAAGAAGACTTAGAAGAATGAAACTGTATGAGAAGAAAAAAAGAATAAATGAATGAAAAATAAGATCATTTTATATGAAGAAGAAGAAGAAGAAGAAGAAGAAGATTAGAGTAAAGAAAAATTATAAGAAGAAAAAATAATGAATGAAAAAAGAAGGCCATTATAAACGTAGAAAAAGAAGAAGATGAAAAAGAAGACTTAGAAGAATGAAACTGTATGAGAAGAAAAAAGAATTAATGAATGAAAAAGAAGATCCTTTTACATGAAGAAGAAGAAGAAGAAGATTAGAGTAAAGAAAAATTATAAGAAGAAAAAATAATGAATGAAAAAAGAAGGCCATTATAAACGTAGAAAAAGAAGAAGATGAAAAAGAAGACTTAGAAGAATGAAACTGTATGAGAAGAAAAAAGAATTAATGAATGAAAAAGAAGATCCGTTATATAAGAAGAAGAAGAATCAATGAAGAAATTAATAATTTTCCCGTTTCATATCAGTGGGTACCTCGACATGTTCTAATGGTTAGCGAGCTTGTCTCTCAAGAATCTTGACAATTGAGTAGTGATTTCGATCTTCACTTGGTACCTCATACTCTCGGCCTTGTGCCACATCTAAGCCGTGCTTAGAACATCAGTGAAAAACTTAGACCGAGAAGACCCAGTGAGTTACTCTTTTGGATGTTAGCATCGGCTGCACTGACGGAAGTCAAAAATCGCTCACTAAGACGATTCAAAGAAAGGTGTTTCCTTTATCAGGTATAATAAATAATAATCTCCCAATGCAAGCGTATTGATATGCCGAAGACAACCAGTAAAATATGGAAGATGAGAAAGATCTCGATTTAATAAGAGATAATCGTGATTTTACATTACTAGGATCTACGGTTTATCGTATTACTTTTATCGCAATATGTTATAATTTTTCTTCTTTATAAGAAGATTGGGTCACTATGTCGATCCAGGATGTTTTTCCCACCTGAATCCATCCTGCATATATACAAGTCAACCATCCGTCCGTGCATGGAGTACTGCTGCCATTTATGGTCAGGTGCCCCTGCCGTTCTCCTCAGTGTTCTTGACAAGCTCCAAAGGAGAGTCTGTAATGTGATAGGTACCGATCTGACGACTCGACTACAGCCACTTTCCCATCGTCGAAATGTGGCCTCCCTCTGTCTCTTCTATAAATACTTTTTTGGCTTCTGCTCGGATGAGCTTAAGTCACTGATGCCTCCTCAACAGGTGTTTACCCGTGCAACCAGACTGGCAACTGGGTCCCACCCATTCACAGTCAGGTTAGCCAAATGCAGACGACAATTCTACTCCTGCAGCTTCCTCTCTCGCACTTCCCGCCTGTGGAACTCACTCCCGTATTCTTGCTTTCCTGACGGCTACGACCTCCAGAAATTTAAATGCAAAGTTAATACTCATCTACTAACCACTGGACTCTAGCTCTCTCCCCTCCCCTGTATAATCTTCACTTTCTCTCCGCCCATGTATCTGTCATTGCACCTGCTTTCTCAGCTTTCTATTGTTCCTTTCTAACTAGCTTGTACTCCTCACTCTTTTCTAATTAATCTTTTTACATTTATGTAACCCCCTGCACATCAGTGGCATTTCTGCCTTGCTCGGGGTGAAATGATTAAAAAAAAATTAAAAAAAAATTATTAATTATTCTTGTTACTGACTCCCGGTGGGGGAAAAATTATCTTGGGTATATATCTACTGGGAAAACAAACTATATCAATGATTCTCCACAATTACCCATCCTTTGTAGCTCCTATAATAATAAGGGAGACAGAATTTTAAGGCGTTCGGAACGACCGCTTAATTGATGTTGTTTCAATGTCCATCCTGACTCGTGTTGGTAGCACCTGTTAGGGTCCCAACTATGGGTAAATAGTTGACACACGAACAAAAATAAAACATTCTGAAAATATAAAAATATATTTTTATAGTAAAATTTCTAAACAATACCTATAGTAAAATTATCAACAATACATTTTTAAATGAAATGACCAGCAAAACATTTTATAGTAGAATTACCTACAATACATTTTAAAGCAAAATGACCAGAAATACATTTCATAGCAAAATTTTAAAAATACATTTTATAGCAATACATGTTATAGTAAAATTACCAATAATATATTTTGTCAGAAATTAAGGGCAATACATTTTACAGTAAAATTACCAACAATACATTCTATAGTAAAATGTGCGTCTTCTTCTTCTTCTATGTGCCCTGTCCCTTCAGGACGTAGGCGATCATGGATCTCCACGTCTCCCTATCCCTTGTGGCTCTTAGTATGTTTGCTCCTGTTGCTCCTGGCAACCCCCGTTCCGTCATCCACCTGATCAGACCCTGCAAATATGTTATCCGCTGCCTTCCTCTGTCTCTCCTTCCTTCTATCTGTCCAGTCAGTATCAGGTTCTCCAGGCTCTCCTTCCTCATTGCATGTCCCAGGAACTTCAATTGTCTCTTCCTGATGCTCAGCATCAATTTCCTTTTTGTTGACATTCTTTCTAACACTTCGTCGTTGCTTGTATGCTCAGTCCACGATATCCGTAGCATCCTTCTGTAGAACCACATTTCGGCCGCTTCCAGTTTTGTCCTCATTTTCGATGATATTGTCCAGCATTCACAGCCGTACTGAAGAACTGACATCACGTAGCAGTCTAGCACTCTTTCCTTCGTTTCTATTGAGATTTTCCTGTGTGTTAGTATTTTGCTCATCTTCTGGAACGCGTCCTTTGCCATGCCAATTCGCCTTCGGATCTCCGTGTCGCACTTTCCATCTCCTGTTAGAACACTTCCTAGGTACTTAAATTCTTGGACTTGTTTGATTCTGTTATCCCCCACCTGTATTTGGCATTTTGGGTTGTATCTTTTGCTGATGATCATGCACTCAGTTTTCTTAAAGTTTATTTGTAGTCCCTTCTTGTCACTCTCCACTGCTACTTTCTGTATGAGATCTTGCAGTTTCATTTCCGTGTCCGCAATCAGTACTGTATCGTCCGCGTATCTTATGTTGTTCAGGTTGTGGCCTCCAATAACAAATCCTGGTGTGTCATCTAGGGTCCTCAAAATATTCTCACTGTATAGGTTGAACAAATCCGGTGAAAAGACACATCCTTGTCTTACGCCTTTTTCTATCTTTGTGTATCTACTGAGGTCGTTATCTGTCCGTATGCAGGCCGTTTGCTGCCAGTAGAGATTCTTGATTATTCTTATGTCTTTGCCTAAAATGTCGAGGTTGCCTAGCATTTCCATCAATTCTTTGTGTCGTATTTTGTCGAATGCTTTCGCGTAATCAATGAAGCATAGGTACAAGTATTTCTTCATTTGTAATGCCTTTTCAGAGAGCATCCTAATCATGAATATGGCGTTCCTTGTTCCAGTGTCCTTGACGAACCCGCACTGTTCCTGCCCTATCTCTGGCCTGATTCTGCTTCTCGCTCTATTCATCAGGATTCTGACAATCAGTTTTGTAATGTGACTCATTAAGCTGATAGTTCTGTGTAGTTCACACTCGTTTGCACCAGGTTTCTTCGGCAGCGCTATAAATATCGACTTGCATAGGTCGTCTGGTATTATTCCGCTGCTATAAATTTCGTTTATTATGTCGGTAATCTTTTCTATGCCATATTCTTCTAAGCCAGGTGCTTTGTTTCTGTTCATTTTGGCCATTGCAGCTTCCACTTCGGATTTTAGTATTTCCGGTCCATCCATCTCCTTGTGTATTCTCGTTTGTTCTCGGTTGTTCTCTCCTGTCGCAAAAGAGATCCTTTATGTATTCTTCCCATCGCTGGAGTATTTCCTCTTTCTCTAATATGATTGTCCCTTCCTTGGATTTTATGCATCCTGTTGAGGAGCAGGTTTTTTGTCCTGTCAGTTCTCTTATCTCTTTATGCATCTCTGCTTTGTTGTTCCTGCTCAGTCTCTCTACTTCTGCACATTGTTGTTGAGCCATTCCTCTTTGGCTTGTCTGCATTTGTTCCTTATCTCCCTGTGAAGTTTTTTGTACTCTGCTCCGTGTCTTGGCGTTATTTTTTTGTCTCCTTTGCATCATGTGGAGGATCTCTTCGGTCATCCACTCATTTTTTCTTCTGCGTCTGATTTCCTTTGGGGCTATGTTGTTCGCTGAGGTCACCATCGCTTCTTTTAGTGAATCCCATTTTGAGTATCCTTTTCCAATTTGTTCTTCATATTTCTTTCTCACGCTGTTATTATATTCTTTCTGCAGGGTGAGATCGTCCTCTAGGGTGTCGTATTGCAGTCTTGGTGATATGCTGGGCTTCTTCAGTCTTCGGAGTTTCACTTTTAGTTTGCAGATGACTGGGACGTGGTCACATCCGCAGTCAGCACCTGGGTATGTTTTGCATTGGACTACTGCGTTCCTGAATCTCTTGTTTATAGTTATATAATCTATTTGGTTCTTCGTGTCCCCTCCTGGGCTTCTCCATGTCCATAAACGTCGTGGGTGTTCTTGGAACCAGGTGTTAGTAATGACCTGGTCATTGGCTGAGCACCATTGGATCCATTTTTATCCTCTTTCGTTGCGCTTTCCTAGTCCGAAGTTGCCGTTCGTGTCTCCTTCTCTATCTTTACCTACCTTTGCATTTAAGTCCCCCATTATTATCCTAACTTCTTGGCTTTTGCACTGAGCCTTAGCACTGTCCAGTATTGAATAGAATGATTCTATTTCGTCCTCCGAGCTTTGAGTTGTTGGCGCATAGACTACTATAATAGCTATATTGAGGGGCCTTCCCCGCAGTTTAACCAAGAGGACTCTCTCTGACAGTTGCCAGTATCCAAGTACACATCTCTTCACTTGTTTGTTTAGTATTAAAGCGACCCCTTTTTCGTGTTTTTTACCTCCTGCATATATTATCCTGTGGGTGTCGCTACTGAAATCTCCGTTATTAGGCCATCTTGTTTCACATATTCCTAGGATGTTGATATTCAGTCTGTTCATCTCCTGTTTGACATTCTCTAGTTGTCCACAGTTCAGTGTCCTGACGTTCCATGTTCCTATAGTGAGTTTGTCTTTGATTCGCACAGTTGCAGGATAACGGTCCAGAGACACCTGTTGCTCATGTCGTTTTTTCCCGGGCGAGGGACAAATTTTGGAGTAAAATGTCCCCTCAGTACAATTTATAGTAACATTCCCCGTAGTACATCTTATAGTAAAATTTCCAACAATACATTTTTTAGCAAAATGAGCGGCAATACAATTTATACTAAAATTACCTGCAATACATTTTATAGCCAAATAAGCGTCAATACATTTTATAGTAAAATTGCCAACAATATATTTTATAGCAAAATAAGCGGCAATACAGTTTATAGCAAAATTACCAACAATATATTTTAAGCCCCCTTTATTTATTCTAGAACTTTCAAATTTCCCTGATGTTAAGAATAGGTGTTCTTTTTGTTTCCATTTTCTCAAAAAAAAAATTTGTTAGTCACATGTTCGATCAATAGTATTCTCAGCATCCTTCTGTTGAACCACGTTTTTATTGGTTCAAGTCCCATGTTGATGCACATTCACTGCCATATAGGAGGTCTGATATTAAGTAGCATTTCAGTACTCACTTTGTTTCTATCGAAATGTTCCTGTCTCTTGATACTTTGCTTAGCTTTTGCAAGAGACCTTGTCGCAAGAGGAGATTGATTTATACATACAAGATAGCATTGAAAAGTTCTCGTCTAGAGGTACTTGCTAAAGCATAGCCAAACATCAGAATTTTAATGGGGAAGTGAGGCCGAGAACTTTTCGTCTCTCAATCTTGGTTATATAGGAGAAGAAAGAACGTCTCCATCTAGTGGTCAGGCTTTCAAAGTAAGAAACGTGGACAGAGTTAATTTTGTGGGGCAAACATCAAAGGCTTTTAGATAAAATCAATCGAAAACCCCTACCCAAGGCACACCCACTCAAATTCCGGAAATCGATAAGATCTGATCGATACAGCGCATGTTGGTAGACAGCTGGCTTCTCTCACCTGCTCACCGCTTGCGAGCAAGCTCTCAAATGCTACGCATGGAAAGACAAAGAACTACAGTTGATTGCCATTGCTACAAAAAATGAATAAAGTTGTTACAAAACATCAAATGTGATTTTGAAAGTGCCAATCAAATTTCGACTACCACATTGGTTAAGAAAAAAAGACAGGTGAGGAAGCATACATTTCAGTAGTTGCTTTCACAACGTTGTTTGATTTCATTTGTCTCAAGAAATAAAACACAAAGTCAGATTTAATATACCGATGAATGTAAAAATGCTGAGTCTACATACTTTTTCTGGAAGCATTAGGACACACCTTTGACCTTTTCTCCCTTTAGTCTAACACTGTTGCTATTTGCACGGCATTTGTTCTTCGTTTACGTTTGTATAGTTTGGGTTGCTTTACGTTATATCAACTTTAGTGGGTTATTTAATGCCACCAAGAATCTTTTAGGGTATTTCGTATCTGTAGAATATGTATTCTTTCTAATAAATCAGTTTGTAGATCAGGCTTCGTTCACGTATTTTTGCAAAGAGTGTTTTACCAAGGGTCAAATTATTTAAAAATGTATTGCTGGTAGTATTTTTTTAAAATGTTTTGCTCGTAACATTTAAAAAATTTGTTGCTAGTTAAATATTATTTTTGATTTATTGCTGGTATTAAAAAATATATTGCACGCATTTGGTTTTTAATATATTGCTTGTAATATTTGAAAAATGAATTGTTGGTAATATCTTTTTTATTTAAAAGCGTATTTCTGTAAATAATATATATATATATATATATATATAAATATATATATATATATATATAGGAAAGAATATTAATAAAAAGTTTTGAATTTAAAAATGTACTTTTTTTTAACAGTATTTGTTTATTTTTATTATATTTTATATTTCAGACCGCCCTCGGTCCTTCATCAGAAACAAGTGATTTTTAAATTTGAATTAGAAACGTATTTCACGATAGCGTCCGAATATTTTTTGTTTACATCACGTGGTGTGTTTGTTCACAAAGACCGAGGGCGGTCTGAAATATAAAATATAATATAAATAAACAAATACTGTTAAAAAAAAGTACATTTTTAAATTCAAATCTTTTTATTAATATTCTTTCCTATACATATTAAGACAGTATACGTGGATGATCATCACTATATATATATATATATATATATATATATATATTGCGTGTCATAATTTAAAAAATTAATTGCTAATATTTTCTTAAAATTATTGCTGGTAAAATCTTTTAAAATGAGAATATATTTTGTAAATATATTGCTGGTAATATTTAAATAATCTTTTGCTCGTAATACTATTTAAAATGTATTGCTCGTAATATGTATTTTAAAATGTATTGCTGGCAATGTTTTTTAAATATATTGCTGGTAATAACTTTTTAATAATGCGTTCATTGCAATATAATTTTTAAAATGTATAGCTGGTAATATTTTTTAAATGTATTGCTGATAATATTTGTTAAATGTGTTGATGGTAATATTTTGAATGTATTGCTGGTAATATTTTTTAAATGTGTTGATGGTAATATTTTTTAATGTATTGCTGGTAATATTTTTAAATGTATTGCTTGTAATATTTTAAATGTATTGCTGGTAATATTTTTTAAATGTGTTGATGGTAATATTTTTTAAATATATTGCTGATAATATTTTTTTAAATGTATTGCTGGTAATATTTTTTAAATGTGTTGATGGTAATATTTTTAAATGTATTGCTGGTAATATTTTTAAATGTATTGCTGGTAATATTTTTTAAATGTGTTGATGGTAATATTTTTTAATGTATTGCTGGTAATATTTTTTAAATGTATTGATGGTAATATTTGTAAATGTGTTGATGGTAATATATTTTAATGTATTGCTGGTAATATTTTTAAATGTATTGCTGGTGATATTTTTTAAATGTGTTGATGGTAATATTTTTAAATGTATTGCTGGTAATATTTTTTAAATGTATTGCTGGTAATATTTTTAAATGTGTTGATGGTCATATTTTTTAAATGTATTGCTTTTAATATTTTTTAAATGTATTGCTGGTAATATTTTTAAAGAATTAATATGCCGTCTAATAAATCAAATCGATTCAACATATTAATTCTGAATATTCATTGAATTAACAATGTCTGTTTTATGACAAGTAGGGAAAAAAGTGTCCTTATTTGGTTGATGCAAGAAAAGTGCACCGGATGTGAGTGCTGAGTGAGAGTGATAAAAAGTGGATCAGGAAGTGCAAACTTTTAAATGAAGTCCTAATTCGGTGCAATTGCATGAATTTGAACCGAACTGGAAATAAGAAAGAGACTGGAAAAGAAAAATGAAGGAAGCGCTGTTTAAGAAAACGAGATGAATTTGAAGAAAAAGAATAACTGAAATACAGAAAATAAATAAAGTGCGAGTGATGTGGGGGGGGGGAAGAGGGGAACGAAGAAGAAAGAAAACAGAAAAAGGAAATATAATGAAAAATATAAGATGTAAAAAGAAGAATAAATGAATGAATGCGTGAATGAATATTTGCTTGAGAAAGAAGAAAAATAAAAAATAGCAGTGAGATACGTTGAAGAAAAAAATAAAAATGAACGAAAAAATGAAGAATATGAGAAGAAACTTGTGATGTTATACGAAGAAGAATGCATGAATGAATTAATGGATGGGGATGTGCTTAAGACATAAGAAAAATAATGTGGAGTAACAGAGGTACGTTGAAAAATAAAAATAAAAATGAATGAATTAGAAATATGAGAAGTACATTGTGATATGTGAAAAAGAAGAAGAAGAAAAAGAAGAAGAAGAATGAATGAATGAAGTTGTGCTTGAGAAAGAAGAAAAATACTGAGAAAAAACAGTGTGGTACGTTGAAGAAAATATTAAAAAATGACTGAATGAATGAGAAAAATGAAAAATAAATTGTGATGTTATGTGAACATGAAGCATGAATGAATGAATGGAGATGTATTTGAGAAAGAAAAAGTAATGAGAAGTAACAGTAAGATGCGTTGAAGAAGAAAAATAAAAACGAATGAAAGAAAAATATGAAAATTAAATTGTGATGTTATGTGAAGAAAAAGAATTGAAGAAGATTCAGGAGGAAGAAAGAAATGTTATATGATATTATTTGAAAAAGAAAAAGAAGAGGATGATGAAGAAAAAGGTGAATGAATGAATGAATGAAGTTGCGTGCGGGACGTTAAATAATTTGAATAAATGAATAAGAATGAATCGGTAAGAATGAATAAATTTATGAAGGACAAAGATCGCAGTGCATGTTGAAGAAGAAGAAGAAGAAGAAGAAGAAGAAGAAGAAGAAGAAGAAGAAGAAGAAGATGATGATGATGATGATGATAGAGGTAGAGTTACTGGATAAAGAAGAAGAAGAAGAAGAAGAAGAAGAAGAAGAAGAAGAAGAAAGAAAGAAAGAAAAGTAGTAGAAAACTGAATGAATGAATAAATTACGCATGGTACGTTGAAGAACGTAAAGATGATTGAATGAAAAAGAAGCGTGTAGCATATTGAATAAGATATAAAAGAAGAAAAAGAAAAGGAACGAATGACTGAGGGTACGTTGAAGAAGTAGAATGAATGAATGAAAAATAATAAATGAAGAAGAAGCGTGAGGCTTATTGAAAATAATAAGGACAAAAGAATAAAAATGAATGAAGAATGAGTGTGAAGTACATTGAAGAATACGAAGAATTAATAAATGAATGAATGAAGAAGGGCGTGAGGCATGTTCAAGAAGGATAAAATAATTTTAAAAAGAATGAATGGCTGAAGGTGTGTGAAAAAGAAGAAGAAGAATGATTGAGTGAAGAAGAAGAAAAAGAAAAAGAAGAAAACAAGAAAAAGAAAACAAGAAGAATGAATGAATGAATGAATAAAGAAGAAACAGCGTCAGGTATGACGAAGAACAAGATAAACAAGAACAAAGAAAACAGAAAAAGAAGAAGAAAAAGAAGAAGAAAATGTCGAATGATAAAATTTAATGCTATCTGAATAAGAAGTAGAATGAATGAATGAATGAATGGGAAATATTACGAAAAGATAACAATAAGAGTAATTTTCATCATTATTGGCGTGCTTTGAACAGTCAAGAAAAACCGTACAAAAATATTAGAAATATGCAAATCGAATGAAAATATCGAGGAGGCTTTTGTCGTACTATTATTTTTAAAATACAAGGCTCCAAAGCCACTCAAAGTAGAGGGTTACTGAATGAAATTAAGAACGTGAATGTAGGAGGTAAGAAGTACAGTCTGTTCTACAAATTCTTCTTGTTTTATGTGCCGTGACCCTTTAGGGCGTAGGCAATCATGGACCTCCACATTGCCTTGTTCCTTGTTAGTACATTTTTCTTTTTATCCCTTACAAACCCTGCTCTGTTATCCACTTGCTCATGCCTATCAATGAAATGAATGTTTTTTTTCTGTCTCACTTTCCCTCTATCCACCCTCTATCCTTCCTGTGAGTGTCAGATTCTTCAAGCCCTCCGTCCCAAACTCTTCAATTATCTCTTCCTGGTGTTAATTAGAAGTTTGCTTTTTGTTTCTATTCTTTCTAAAACCTCGTCATTGCTCACATGTACGGCCCATGGTATCCCCAGCCTTTCTGTAGAAATACTAACGTTTCGTAATGAATTAAAGAAGCTGTTGATGTCTTCGAATTCCAGTTAAATTCCTTGCATTCACTTACGCAAAAATACCCTTGGGAAAGGTATTAATCCGTCTCTTCCCTCCAGTTATGGGTTAAACAATAGGACAGAGTGGGTTCTATATAGCCTTGGCTGGCAACCAGTCTATCGCAGAAAGCAATGGCAACCTACTGCGGGATAATCTTCTGCCCAGTCAGTCATGTCTCTTTCGAGTCATGAACACGCAAAGCGTGTAGCACGTATGGCACTTAACTGACTGTTGAAGAAAAGTATAAGTTAGACAAGGACTCGAAAATATATAAAGTAGTCAAGGAACGATAGCGGAAAATGTAGGAGGGAAATGTGGTTGGAAATAAACAAAATGGTGGAAAAGATAATGTTAAATGTTGGGAGAAGGACACAGTTTATGAAGAAGTAAAAATATAAAAATCAAAGGCTTTGAAAGATCAAAATGGATGAAAAAGTAAGGGCTGGAAAAATAGAAGGGAGCACAGAAGAATACAAAACAAAAAATAGTGTTTTATTCATAACACATACGTGCAGAGAGAATAGACTAATGCGCCTGCGCAGACACACTTGTTGAACACTTGATAAACATTTGCATATCTTTAAATTGATATTTTTATTATATTTTTATAACATATATTATATTTTATTATATTTTTATAACATAAAATGTACAAAGAGAAAAGATCTGTCACTTCGTACAGATATTGAGCTCATGTCTATTCATTTGTTGAAATCAAATTCTTTGTTGAGGAAGTATTTTTAAATAGTTTAGTGATAAGCTTTGATTGATACAAAGGCAAACGAACTGGAATTTCCATAGACAAGTGAATAATAATGAATATAAATACAATTACGTGCAATTAGGAAATATTTTATTCCCTGAGCAAACTAAAAAACAAAAACAAAAAAAACAAACAGGTATTTGAATGTTTTTATACATGTCTTTATAGTAAGTACATATGTGGTTATGTTATATATCGCCGTACGACGACAAACAACGAGAACACGCATATATAAAAATATAAGGTTATATTTTTATTCCTGACGACGAACCCGTGTGGAACAGAGAATGGAAGAGTGAGAGCGCACATAGAATGGGTCGACGGGAGTGTAGTCTTGCCTGTGGTGTCTCTCTGCTTCCACTGGCCGTTCTCTGCTAGCGAATCCGTTGTCGAGGTCTTTTTATAGTCTTCTAGAACGGGACTTTTCCTTCCGGTTTTGCCTCGCCCACGCAACGCCCACGTAATTCCAAGAGACACCTGTTCTGTTTGCCTCCGTAGTCATTTCCGCCGCTGTCGGAAATAAGGTCAAATGAGCCCGACTCATAACCCTGCGACATCCGCTCCAGGCCCCGACAGGATGTATTTCTCAAACACCTGTCTTGTCGTTCGCCGACCCCTTCACCGACGGGAAACACCATCGATTGCATCAACCTTCCTCGGGTGGGGCCAGATTGCTATATTACAGTTAGAATATTAGCGTTCGGAGACCTGGGTTTCGAAACTCACGATGGTCGATTTATTAATACAAGTGATTTCATGATATCAGTCTCTGCAGACGATCTCAACGTAAGGGAAATGTCCATATCTACGGATTGACCCAAACTTTGTGAATGAATGTGGATATATGAATCTGTTCGGAAGCCATTGATGGTTGTGCTAGCACTATGTCACAAGTCATCGTGACCGAGAATTTGAGTGTACTGGCCTTGATGAAGGTGCTGATTCTGCTAGGGTATTCGCTTTCTACCAGAAACAGTACCTAAGATCGAATCCTCATAGGCGCAGTATAAATAGAAATGTTGGTCAAGATGGGTGTTGAAAATGCAAAAATGTGCCTTCCGAAAAGTCTACAATATGGATTCGTTATCCACTTTAGCAAATGAGTGAGCTTTCTACATGTAGCTCATATGAAAGAAACTTATATTTGAGAAAAGTTCTTTATCTAAATGTTATGAGGATTAGTTATACTCAGGAGTAGTTTCGTACAATTTATATTGTGTTATAATTACTATTATATTACTATTATGTTACTATTCCTTATTGTGTTCACTACATGAAATATTCTGGGAAACACATTATTCTTCAAAGGGAAACGAGACACGTCTGTAAGAAAAGAGAATGAGATTTTGTGAACTAGTGATCGTTAGCAGAAATTTAATTTAAATTACAGCCTGAAATATACCATAAAAGCGTTTCTTAATTACGGTAGCCTTATTATCAGAATTATCATCGTGATATCAGAGGCGATAACAAACGTAAAAGACAGAAGCCGTTAAAAATGCTAAGTATGGAAGACAAATTTAGATAAGTTTATGTAGCTTAATCGCACGCTTATTTTTTTTGGTTTTTAACTATATAGTAAAATTAAAAACTGAATACAATGTTTTCAGTAATTATTTAATATTTTATAGAGTTTAGTTTATTTTTAATATCTATTTTTCATATTCTTTATTAGGTAGCGCCACAAATTGGAATTTCACAATTACTTTTTTTTAACAAAATTAGAATACTAGGAATTAAAATGTATAACTTTCTTTAATTTTTGAAGGGATGATTGCCGGGATTGGTAATTGGCGGCCATAATCTCAACAATGTAAGATACGCAGATGACACGGCTAATAGCAGACACGCAAAGCAGAATGTAAGGCCTCCTACAGAAGGTGGCAAGAGAAAACAAGAAGAAAGGACTAAACATAAACTTCAAGAAAACTGAATATATGGTCATCAGCAAAAAGAAGACCCCCAAAATGTCAACAGCAGGTCGGAGAAACTAAAATAAAACAAGTAAAGAAATTTAAATACCTGGGAAGTGTTCTGACAGAGGATGGAAAGTGCGATATTGAGATCCAAAGATGCATTGACATGGCCAAGAACGATTTCAAAAGCTAACCAGAGTACTGAGAGACAGGAAAATCTCGTTGGAAACAAAGAGAAGAGTCTACTGCATGCCAGTGACGGTTGGATGATCTCATCAAAGATGAAAGAGATGCTTGAAGCAGCAAAAATGGGGTTTTACAGAAGGATACTGAGGATACCATGAACTGAGCAAGTGAACAACGAAGAGATGTTTGTGAGGATGCAAACGAGAAGAAAACTCATACTTAACAGCAGGAAGAGACAGACAAGGTTTCTGGGACACGTAATGAGGAAGCAGGGCCTCTAGAATTTAATACTCGCAGAACAGACAGAAGGAAAGAGAGACAGTTCAAAGCTGCGCGATAGCTACTTCATAGTCATAAGAAAATGGAAGGCGAAGCAAAGTTTGGGAGCGATACCAAGTAGAAATATATTGAGAGCGACAAGAGACAAAGCCAAGTGACAGTCCATGATCGCTTACGTTTTGTAGGGACAAAGCAAATGAGGAAGAAGACTTAAATAAGGGTACCCAATAAAATAACGTTTTAAGTGATTTATATATGTATCCATAAATATATATATATATATATGTGTGTGTGTGTGTGTGTGTGTGTGTGTGTGTGTGTAAAAATTATATATTATATATATATATTATATATTATATATATAATATATATATAAATTACATATATATTATATAATATATATATTATATATATATATATTTATATATAATATATATTATATATATGTTATATATATATAAATTATATATATATATATATAAATTATATATTATTAATATATATATTATAAATATATATATATATATATATATATGTAAAAACTAAGACAAATACGTTATTCCATGGTTAAGCGGAAGTTTGGGCCTATTTCAGGCAAAGCTTCATCAGCTTCCGTCTTTATTATACAGAAGATTTTACACGAATGGAAGAGTGTTATCCTATCACTTTATGTACAGGATACTCCTTTCGATTCTTCTATATATACACCGCATGTTTATACGTATATATATATATATATATATATATATATATATATTCTTCTATATCTACACCGTATGTGTGTGTAAGTATATATATATATATATATATATAGGTATAAGTAAGTAGTATTTTTTTTTTGTATGGTTAATTCCACGGAGGATATTAACCCGATGAGTATTAGAATGTTAGAAATTCACAGAATATTGTAATGAACATAAATTGGGAAAAATTTTATAAATCCATCAGTGATAATTTATTTCATGAATATAAAAATATTCATCTCATAAGATAAAAATCAATGGATTTAATTTATCCAGACTGAATGAAACGGGAGAGGAAGGGAAAGAAGAAAATATTTTATTGTTAAGGGAAGTCATATTTACCATGTTAATATTTTAAAGCAAAAATATGGTATACAATGTGAAGTTTAAGAAAAAGTCGAGACGATGAAATGATCTTGAACTGAGGTTTTATTAGAATTGAACATTTTCAAAATGAAAGTAAATTTAGGGACAGTATTTTAAATAGATAAACTGTGTTAAAAATAATAACTTCAATAATTTAATCGTTTCGATTTCATGACAATAATATTATTAAAATGAATCTTTCACTTATAGTAACGATATATATATATATATAGTCATCCGCAGACAGATCTGTTTCGCTGTATCACAGCTCATCAGTACGGTTAGACTGCGATTGCTTTTAATCCAGGATTGAAACTCGACCGAAGTGGCGTCAGTTGGCGATTCTACCTCTGGGCTACGGGCGATCGGTAGAAGAAGACAGGCATTTTAGCATGTATATTATCATTATACACATCCAATAGCCAGAGTGCTCTAATTCATTAGTGAATGAGCGATGCGTACATGGCAGTGTAGCTACTGTTTTTCAAAGTCTACCATTCTTCCAGAGTGCTCAATCATGGTGTGAGAGCGTATGTATATATATATATATATATATATATATGTTCCGATGGGTAAATAGTCGCCATTTTGTATTTCAATTTTGTGCATGTGCATGTGCATTGTTTTTTTCGTTGATTTTGTCGACTGCACAGTATAATCTAGTGAAACACTGACGCATTTCTCTCTTTCAAAAGTTTGGAAACAGCATGCTGCACTGCTTGGTATTTGCTCCAGAATCAACAATATAAATATTTCAGAGTGTTTGGGTGTCAATCTGATGACATTGCAGGGCACTCAGAAAGAGTTGGATAATATATCGAATCATCATCATGGTGTTTTCAATGATCACTCATGGTTGCAATGTTATGCCACCATTCTTCTTCCCACAGGGTCCCAGTCTCAGCATGTAACATGCTTTGAGAAGATGTTGCTCCCCTGAGTCAAGAGGGTGAATGCAGGAAGATCCTTTGTCTGACAAAGCCACGCAAGCAGGAGAATCCAAGTCATGATTGCCAGTCAATTTCTGCAACCACATCACCCCTTACATCTAGTCACCTAACTTTCCAGACTGTCAGTCAGTCAGTTAAGTGCCATACGTGATACACGCTTGTGCGATCATCTCTCGACAGAGGCATGACTGACTGGGCAGAAGATTATCCCGCAGTAGGTTGCCATTGCTTTCTACGGTAGACTGGTTGCCGACCAAGGCATGACTGACTGGGCAGAAGATTATCCCGCAGTAGGTTGCCATTGCTTTCTACGGTAGACTGGTTGCCGACCAAGGCATGACTGACTGGGCAGAAGATTATCCCGCAGTAGGTTGCCATTGCTTTCTACGGTAGACTGGTTGCCGACCAAGGCATGACTGACTGGGCAGAAGATTATCCCGCAGTAGGTTGCCATTGCTTTCTACGGTAGACTGGTTGCCGACCAAGGCATGACTGACTGGGCAGAAGATTATCCCGCAGTAGGTTGCCATTGCTTTCTACGGTAGACTGGTTGCCGACCAAGGCATGACTGACTGGGCAGAAGATTATCCCGCAGTAGGTTGCCATTGCTTTCTACGGTAGACTGGTTGCCGACCAAGGCATGACTGACTGGGCAGAAGATTATCCCGCAGTAGGTTGCCATTGCTTTCTACGGTAGACTGGTTGCCGACCAAGGCATGACTGACTGGGCAGAAGATTATCCCGCAGTAGGTTGCCATTGCTTTCTACGGTAGACTGGTTGCCGACCAAGGCATGACTGACTGGGCAGAAGATTATCCCGCAGTAGGTTGCCATTGCTTTCTACGGTAGACTGGTTGCCGACCAAGGCATGACTGACTGGGCAGAAGATTATCCCGCAGTAGGTTGCCATTGCTTTCTACGGTAGACTGGTTGCCGACCAAGGCATGACTGACTGGGCAGAAGATTATCCCGCAGTAGGTTGCCATTGCTTTCTACGGTAGACTGGTTGCCGACCAAGGCATGACTGACTGGGCAGAAGATTATCCCGCAGTAGGTTGCCATTGCTTTCTACGGTAGACTGGTTACCGACCAAGGCTATAGAACCCAATCTGTCCTGCTATTTAACCCATAACTGGAGGGAAGAGACAGATTAATACCTTTCCCAGGGGTATTTGCGCTTAAGTGAATACAATGGATCCAACTGGAATTCGAACTCGGCTCCCCGGCTTCTCGTTCCGAGCCGATATCTACTGTACCACAAAGCACATCCTCCTGACTGTACCCCACTATAATTATTAGGGTGCAGTTGAGCGAGAAACCAACAAAAATCCTTGTAACACTACAGATAAACTAAAAGCAAGGATTATGGTATCATTTACCAACTTATACAAGAAGAGTTGTAGGAGATTCCAAGGTCGTCTGGAGGTCGTGATCGAATCTTATGGCGTTTTTATTGAATAAATTTGATCTTTAGTATTTCAAGACATTGTTGTGTAATTTTAGTAAATATCTAAACTTATTTATAAATGGAACTTTGTCTATGTGTATGTGTGTGTGTGTGTCTGTGAGTGTGTGTGTGTGTCCGTTACCTATAGACTCCAAAACGGCTGAATCGATTTTCTTAAAAATTTACACAATTGTACTATAAGCGTTTGCGAGTGTCTTCAGCTAGGTTTTGTGTCGAGATACCCCCGATAAATATCGAAAATCGATAATCGAAAAAATCGGGTTATCGAAAGAGTGGTCCGATTTTAATCAAATTTGATGCACTCATAGACACAGACATAAGAAACGATATTCAGAAGTTTCAAGGTTACAGTTCTTACAATAGTGCAGAAAATCGATAATATATATAAAAGGTAAGATGTTTGTGTGTGTGTCTGTTTCTCTGCCTCTATGTCTGCATTTTTTTAAGCTTTTTTATTTTAGTTTCTGCTTCGGGTTTGGCTCTAATTAGATATAATTGTAGTTCTTAGTCTCAGCCATGATACCATTTACTCAGAGGACTTATTTAGCCTTCAAAATTTAGCCTTCAAAATTTAGTTTATCAGGAAATCAAAATTTTAATTACATCTATTTATTTTTCTTTCAGTCTACGTTTTCTCTTTAACTGGAAACAATTATTGGTTTTTAGTCTTTCGTGCCAAAGAGTCTGAGCTCCAGAACAATGGATTAGTTTTAAAGCTTTCGTTACACCCGAACAACGCCGGACTATACTGTTAGTACATGTAAAATGAGATGTCAGTCGCATTTTCATTTTTGCGTTATTTACATGACAATTAATCCATCGTGCACTGCAAATATATATGGATACACAGACAGATACATATGAACAAGCTATATTTTTATGGTAATTTATCCATGCACTCTTCCAAACAATAAATAAGCAGCAGGACTGATTTTGTTGCCCGGCGTCTGAAGCGTCCCCAAAAAGGGAAGTGATACAACGAAACAGGTTTGTATGTGGATGATATATATATATATATATATATATATGACGATAAAACTTTGTTTTTATTACGTTTGGAGCCTTTTTTGATCATGCTATGCTGTTTTGTTTTTTTCAGCAAAAAGTGGAGGTGATTCCCAAAGTGGGTGGTACCACCATGGGGATGATGGAAGGATTCAGAGGGGTGTTGAGAAAAAAGTGGAAAGCCAGAGGTTGGCAGTAGCACATCTGAGCCATAACAAACCCGATGCACACACATTGTACTTGAAGTGTGTCTTGTCTTCCCTTTACAGTCTCTCCCATTTATATAACAACTAGCAGTATAACCCGGCGTTGCTCGGGTGTGGTGGGGGCTTTAAAGCTGATCCATGGTCCTGGAGCTCAGACTAAAGAATATTTGTGTGAAGTTTAGTGAGAATCGCATAAAAATTGTGGATTTGTATAAAGGACATACAGACATATAAACAGACACACACACAAGCATCTTGCCTTTTGTGTATATATATATATATATTTTTTTTTTTATTGTCGATTTTCGATATTTGTCGGGGGTGCATAGTTAGGAGCGCTCGCGGGCGCTTTTAGTGCAGCTGTGCAGATTTTCAGGAGAGTCGGTTCTGCCATTTCGGAGTCTGTGGGTAACGGATACACACACACAGACACACACACACACACTCACACACACAGATGAGGTTCTATTTATAAATAAGTTTAGATTATTATGTGAAATAATATGAAATTAATTTGACATGCAATACGAGCATAAAGAGAATCTAAATCAAAGGTTGACTATAAATTTGCAGGTGTGGGTGTGGTCGTTTGTATTCTATCTCTACATTTAGAGACGGGCTTTAGCATTGTGCTTTGGTACATAAGAGAATGGCAACCCAGAAAAGATTAGGAACTACCGCTTTAAACTGAAGTTAAATAATCTGGTAAAGGGGGTTTGAAAATTTTGTTAGAGCTTTAAAAATGGGCATTTTAAAAGTATATATAATCACAAAAGTATATAAAACAAGAAAGAGCAAGGATAAAAAGAAAAAAATACTTCCTATAAATTATTGGACTGAAAAACAAAGAAACAATAAAAATACTTCTCACACTTCAGAGATAACTGAGGACAAAATTATGTAACCGTTTTCATTGTCATTATTTGTCCTTCCAATACAGGAGAACCTTGAGCATAAATTTGATCACTGGTTTTCACTGCTTACTGATGAACATAGAATGATGGGTTGAGAGTTGCGATAAAAAGCAACTGAAATTAAGATTAAAAAAATACAAAATTAAGAGTAACCATCATAATCTTGTATAGTGGGAGAGATAGTTGTGTATTTCCAGTGCCAATAATCATTGTTCAATCCCAGTTAAAAGCCAGGAATTTGAATGCTGACTTTTAAAACCAGTAGATAAGCCCTTTCCAATTTGAGGATCAATGCACTACAATCTTCTACATTACTTGATGTAATTCTGTGCCAATTTTAGCTTGACTACTGTTTACTTAACAAGCAATCTTTATTGCTTTATATACATCAAATGTGAAACATAGCCAAAATTGGGGGAGTGGGGGCTGGTCTTCATCTGTCCCAAAACATTTATTCTTTGAAGTCCTAACTAGTCCTCCTCCATATGTACAATATTTGTCTGTCGGGGGGACAAAAAAAAAATAACAAATATATATTTCCATTGTGTATTATTGCTTTGGAAAACAGGTGATAGCCAAGTATTTTTCCTTTTACACAAAAAATTATCATCAGCTTATTAAATTTTTGTCCTTTTTAGAAGAAAATATAATTAAAATTCCTAACCCTAATCACTGAATTAAATTTCATAAACAATGACAAAATTAATATCATACTTGAATGAAAAAAAAAACAAACCTAACTCTAATCCTGTCATAGAAAATTTAATTCAATTTAAAAAAAAAAGAAAGGTAGTTTTTTTTGCTTTTGTTTTTTTAATCATATCACCCCAAGCAAGGCGGTAACGCCACTGACGTGCAGGGGGCTACGTAACAGTGAAGAGATTGGAAAAGAGAAAGCCAGAAACCACATCCTAAACAGGGAACAAGGGATGAGACTCTTAACCTGTTCATCAGACGTGGGTGGAGTGTGAACCTGGCGATAGTTTAGTCTATCTACTCCAATTGAAAAAAAAAGTGAAAAGATTGGAAAGGAGAAAGCCGGAAACCACATCCTAAACAGGAAATAAGGGATGAGCCTCTTCACCTGTTCATTAGACGTAGGTGCAGTGTGAACCGGGCGATAGATAGATCTATCTACTCCAATTGAAAAAAAAAGAAAAAGAAACCAAAGTGAGAAGATTGGAAAAGAGAAAAGCCGGAAATGATATCCTAAACAGGGAACAAGAGATGAGCCTCTTAACCTGTTCAATAGACGTGGGTGGAGTGTGAACCGGGCGATAGATAGATCTATCTGCTCCAATTGAAAAAAAAAAGAAAAAGAAACCAAAGTGAGAAGATTGGAAAAGAGAAAAGCCGGAAATGATATCCTAAACAGGGAACAAGAGATGAGCCTCTTAACCTGTTCAATAGACGTGGGTGGAGTGTGAACCGAGCGATAGATAGATCTACCTACTCCAATTGAAAAAAAAAGAAACCAAAGTGAGAAAACTGGAAAAGAGAAAGCCGGAAACCACATCCTAAACAGGGAACAAGGGATGAGCCTCTTCACCTGTTCATTAGACGTGGGTGAAGTGTGAACCGGGAGATAGTTTAGTCTATCTACTCCAATTAGTAAGCATTTGTTAATTTTCTATTCCTAAATGGTTGTTGAGCCCCAATTTTGAATCTTCAATTTTACTTGTCATTCATTCTTTATCTACTCCAGAATTTATTTTGCTTTTGTTTGTTTTTTTTTATGTAGATCTTTTTCTTTGATATATATATATATATATATATATATATATATATATATATATATATATATATTTTTTTTTTTTGCTGTAAAGAATAAAAAACAATTTCACTTTCTCTTGATTCTCACATCCATTTTCAATCAGGTTAACACGCGCAGCTTTTTCACTCACACTAACAATATTTTTTCGATACTTCAACCTTATCTCTTATGGCTACTATATATTGTTGTTTGTTCTCTACAAGAAAAAAAAGAGTTTTTTATATGAGATAGATGTTTCAAAAAGTTAGAAACTGATTTCTAATATTTGAGAAGATCTCTTCTCTCTTTACCTGAATACAAAAAGTTAGAAACTGATGTCTAATATTTGAGAAGATCTCTTCTCTCTTTACCTGAATACAAAAAGTTAGAAACTGATCTCTAATATTTGAGAAGATCTCTTCTCGCTTTACCTGAATACAAAAATTTAGAAACTGATCTCTAATATTTGAGAAGATCTCTTCTCTCTTTACCTGAATACAAAAAGTTAGAAACGGATCTCTAATATTTGAGAAGATCTCTTCTCTCTTTACCTGAATACAAAAAGTTAGAAACTGATGTCTAATATTTGAGAAGATCTCTTCTCTCTTTACCTGAATACAAAAATTTAGAAACTGATGTCTAATATTTGAGAAGACTCTTCTCTCTTTACGTGAATACAAAAAGTTAGAAACTGATCTCTAATATTTGAGAAGATCTTTTCTCTCTTTACCTGAATACAAAATGTTAGAAACTGATCTCTAATATTTGAGAAGATCTCTTCTCTCTTTACCTGAATACAAAAATTTAGAAACTGATCTCTAATATTTGAGAAGATCTCTTCTCTCTTTACCTGAATACAAAAATTTAGAAACTGATCTCTAATATTTGAGAAGATCTCTTCTCTCTTTATCTCTTCCCTCCAGTTATAGGTTAAATAATAGGACAGATTGTGTTCTGTAGCCTTGGTCAGCAACCAGTCTACCGCAGAAAGTAATGGCAACCTATTGCGGGATAATCTTCTGCCCAGTCAGTCATGTCTTTTTCGAGACATGATCGCCCAAGCGTGTATCACGTATGGCACTTAACTGACTGATCCAGGTACATTCCAGGGCTATCCACATGTAAGTTATATTTATTTTGGATAGCTGCGAGGGTTTGCAGCATGTTCCATACATGCTTAATAGTCTTTAAGCCTGGATGGTGTTAAATTCAATGGAATTCCTGAAACCTCGTTCTCACTGGCACACGAGTGTCAAATTTGTTTTTTTTCTTTTGAAAAACTTCAATTCTTCTTCTTCTTCAGTTTATTCTCTCTACCATGAAAAATATTTTCTTTTTTTAATTGTAAATATAACTAGTGTAATATATTATCTTGAACAGTGATGGGTCCAATGGGTGTGATTGACAGATACATCTGGCCATAGATAAAGTCAACAAAGTGACACCTGGAAAAGCAGTGTCTGTGTGTGTGTTTGTGTGTGTGTGTGTGTGTGTGTGTGTAATCCCTAACCAATGAAAAACAAGCATTGTGTAGCTGAAGAAGCGTGGCCATGTTTATCAGATAGGAGTTTTAAGACTATAAAAGGTCTAGAATTTTGGCTGAAGAAAGAAAGACCCCCCCACTCGGCTTCCAACTCCTGGTGGCCTCTTCATGTGTGCAAACGTTCCCTGACCGCTCTCCTACTCCACACAGTCAGCACCATCTAAACTTATTTATAGATGGAACTTTGTCTCTGTCTGTGTATCCGTTAATTGTGGACTCCGAAGCGGCTGAACCGGTTTTCTTGAGAATTGACACAGTTGTACTGTAAGCGTCTGCGAGTGTTCTTGGCTGGGTTTTGTGTCGAGGTGCCTCCGATGAATGTCCGATTTTAATCTGATTTTAATCAGGTTTTAATCAGGTTTGATGCACTCATGGACAGGGATATGGGAGGCGATATTCGGAAGATTCAGGGTTGCAGGTCTTGCAGTGGTGCAGAGGATCGATAATATATATATATATTATCGATCCTATATATATATATATATATAGGGGGAAAGGTGTGTGTGTGTGTGTGTGTGTGTCAGTTAATCTGCCTGTATGTCTGCATTTTTATCAGCCCTTTTATTTTAGTTTTTGCTTCGGGATTGGCTCTAAGTAGCTATAATTGTAGTTTTTAGTCTCAGCCATGATACCATTTACTCAGAGGGCTTATTTAGCCTTCAAAATTTAGTTTACGATGAAAAAACTTATTTGAAATCGATGCCAGGAAATCAAAATTTGACTTACACCCATTCATTTTTTTTCAGTCTACGGTTTCGCTTTAACTGGAAACAACTATTGCTTTGTAGTCTTTCGTGCCAACGTCTAATGAGTCTGAGCTCCAGGACCATGTATTGGTTTTGGAGCTTTCGTTGCACCCAAGCAACGTCGGGCTATACTGCTAGTTGAAGAATAAAAATATAAGTTTATATTTTTATATGTACATTGGAGTAGATAGATCTATCTATTGCCCGGTTCACACTCCACCCACGTCTACTGAACAGGTTAAGAGGCTAATCCCTTGCTCCCTGTTTAGGATGTGGTTTCCGGCTTTCTCTTTTCAAATCGTCTCACTGTTTTTTTTCAATTGGAGTAGATAGATCTATCTATCGCCCGGTTCACACTCCACCAACGTCTATTGAACAGGTTAAGAGGCTCATCCTTTGTTCTCTGTTTAGGATGTTGTTTCCGGCTTTCTCTTTTCCAATCTTTTCACTGTTACGTAGCCCCCTGCACATCAGTGGTCGGGGTGACACGATTATATATATATATATATATATATATATATAGTCATTTGTAGACAGATCTATTTCGCTGTATCACAGGGAAACAGGGTTGTACGTGGATATATATATATATAGTCATCCGCAGACAGATTTGTTTCGCTGTATCACAGCTCATCAGTACTGTTAGAAATCCGATTGCCTCAAGCTAGGATTGAAATAATTTTTGTTCTTGTTTTGTTACTAACCTAAGTTCTCTACTAGTCGCTTTTGTAATGCACTGCTACTATGATTGTGTAAATTGTTTTTAATTATCAAATTTAGTTTTGGTATATAGGGTTTCGGTTATATGTAGAAATTCTGAGTAATGACCGGCCATGTTTATTTTATTTTCTTGTTCACCCTTCCTCTTTCTCCCTTGCTAACTGGACACATGTCTTCGAGGTGTTCCCTCCCTCCCACTTCAATGTATTCTACCCTCACACTACTCCCTGTTACTGCTTACTTAGGGGCAGCTTTAACTATCCATAGCTCAATGGGAAAAACAAAATGAAGATAATTTTCGAAATTTTCTTAACTTTTTTCTGTCAGTCAGCCTGCAACTGGTAAGTTTTAACTATTCTGATCTTATTTTGCTGTATATTTTTAAATTGTTTTTTATTCTTTTGGTTCTTATCCTTTTTTTGTATAATTGTTTAGTAAGAGGTTCCCGGTTGATCTCTCTCTTTTTCGGTCTTGATGTCGGTTCGGCTGGAAGCTTTTTGCAGTTGGTGAGTATGGCAGCAACGTCTCTTCATTCTGAGGGTACCGGGTTGGCAGTTTCCGGGTTGCTGCTTCCGACTGGTTGTTAGGAGCCCGATCTCTTGCGTAGCATCTTGAGAGGCTGCTCTGATCAACAGTTGAATAATATCGGGGTTCCTGTAGTGCCATTTCGCGCGTGGACGGGCGTCCCTGCATGAATTTCCGATGAGCAACTCTGAGGCCACATTATGCTGCAGGCGGCGCCATTCACCATCCTTCACCTGCTGCAATTAACGATCATCTGACCCTACTCGAGACCTCTACTCTATTCACAACTAAAACCAGCATGAAATTAAACAAACAAAACAGCAAGACTAAACCAGCTAGTCATAAATTGCCCAAACCTATCTGCGTTTCCTTCACAAACATACGAGGTATTCGCAGTAACTTTAATAGTGTAGAATCATTCCTTCTAACTAACTCACCCGATATCTTAGCTATATGTGAGACTAACCTTGACCCTTCTATCCCCTCTTCGGAGCTGTTCGTTCCTGGTTACCTTCCCCTCTTCAATGTCCATATGCATGGGCTTTGGTGTATATGTCAGCGAACAACTCCCCCTAGCCAGGGTCACATCTCTTGAATCCCTGGATCATTCCTTCATGTGCTTCCGTCTCTCAGTTCTAAGCTCGGTTAGCTATCTCTTCTTCCTCTACCGCTCCCGCTCCTCCTCTGACTGTACGGTAGCTGAAAGCATCTCTACTAATATCGACAGGGCCATTTCTTCTCACTGCCTATCTGCTTCCTGTTTTCCTGCCTGTTGGAAGTCCTCCTGTGTAGTTCCTATATTTAAGAATGCTGGCGAACCCTCAGACCCCGCCAATTACCGTCCTATTAGTCTCCTTCCGATCTTTGGCAAAGTTTTCGAATCCATTATCAACGCCGAGGTGATTCAGCATCTCACGGCCCACAGGCTTCTCTCTGACAAACAGTACGGGTTTTGCTTCACCAGGTCTACTGCTGATATGCTAACGACCATTACCGAGTACATATACCGGGCACTTTACAAGAATGGCGAAGCCCGAACCGTTGCTTTGGATATCTCCAAAGCGTTCGACAGGGTCTGGCATGCTGGCCTCTTGTGCAAACTGCGGAGCTACGGGATAACTGGACATCTGTTTGACCTCATCCAGTCATTCCTCTCTAACCGCACATTGAAGGTGGTATTAGATAGGCATGCCTCCCAAAACTACCATACGAACGCGGGCATCCCTCAAGGTTCTATCCTAGGTCCCACGCTCTTTCTGATTTACATTAATGATCTCCCCGACGCCATTAGATCCCAAGTTGGCATGTATGCCGTTAACACAACAATCTACTCTCGCATCGATCAAAAACCAGGTGTTGACGACAAAGCGAACCTCGCTGCCGTACTTGAAAAGGACCTCCAATCCGTAGTGGCCTGGGGTAGGAAATGGCTAGTAAATTTCAATGTTTCTAAAACGAAGCTGTTATCAACCACCATAGACAATCGCATCTACCTCCCATTAGCATGGGACAGGCTAGCCTCCCAGAGAGTAAAATACTACGCCTCCTTGGCCTTACACTTCCGGCGGACCTCAAATGGAATGACTATATTGAATCCATTGCCAAATCTGCTGGTATGAAAGTCGGCTCCCTGTGCAGGGCCCGGAAGTTTTTCCCACCTGAATCTATTCTGCACATATACAAATCTACCATCCGCCCGTGTATTGAATATTGCTGCCATATCTGGTCGGGTGCCCCTGCTGCTCTCCTTGGACTACTTGACAAAATACAAAGGAGGATCTGTAACGTGGTTGATACTGACTTGGCAGACCGGCTGCAACCACTCTCTCACCGGCGTGATGTGGCTTCAATGTGCCTCTTCTACAAGTACTTTCATGGCTTCTGCTCCGATGAGTTTAGATCACTGGTGCCGTCTAAGCACGAATTTACACGAGATACTGGATTAGCAACTAGGTCCCACCCTTTTACAGTTAAACAGATAAGATGTAACCGTAAATTCTACTCCAACAGCTTCTTTTCTCGCGCTTCCAGCCTGTGGAACTCTCTTCCACAAGTCTGCTTTCCCGACAGCTACAATCTCCAGGTGTTTAAATGTAGGGTCAATAGACACCTCCTATCACCCTAACTCCCAATTATTCTCAGAACACTCTCATCTACCCAACCCTCATTCTCGGTATCCTTACCCGCCTATCACCCACCCTCTGACATTTCCTATATTTAACCATTCTCGGTATCCCCACCCGCCTATCACCCACTCTCTGATATTTCCTATATTTAATCATCCTTTCTCCACTCTGTGTAGCCCCCTGCGCAGTAGTGGCAGTGACATGCCTTGCTCGGGGTAAAACGCTTATAAAAAAAAAAAACCCACTGAATTGACATCAGTCAGTAATTCTACCTCTGAGCTATGGGTGCTTGGTATACGAAGGAGGGCTTTAGCATGTTATATACAAAGTAGCCAGTAGCCGAGAGTGTTCAAATTCATTACTGAATAAATAAGAAAATACATATACACATTTATATATATATATATATATATATATATATATATATATATATATATATAAAGAGAGAGATTTATATGTAAATGTGCATGTGTTTGTAGAGAGAGAGAGTGAGAGTGTTTAGACATATATATATATTATAAAATTATCCTCAAGAAATTATAAAAATTCTGCAGGAACATTTTGGATACTATTTATTTCGTTTTTTGTTCTTTTAATTGGCACAATTCAAAGAACAAAAAACAAAAAGATATATACAGCATTCTAGAATTGAGTCTTTTGAAAAAACCATCATCATGTTTTCATATTCATAATTTTACTTAATTATTGGAAACATCAGATAAAGCTCGCCGATAAAAAGAAGGCGTCGTTAACATTTCATGTCGGTTAAAGGTAACTGAAGATCGTCTGTGTCTTTTGAGCAGCAGACATTAAAAAGAAAATTTTATCTTCATTCAGAGCGTATTTCGGTTTGATATCAGTTTTGAAATTGCATTTAAATTTTAAAATTAAAGGCAGTATTTTGAATAGATAATTTTACTTTAGTCTTAATTTCTTCTATTTAATGTTTATAATGTTAATTTGGAATTTTATGTAATCATTTTCTGCACATTTCCGTAGCTGGAGAACAAATTTGTTTGATGTCTAATTAGGAAAAATGCATTTAAAATAAGTTATTTTATTTACTTATTTTTTAATCCATTCACCTCAAGCAAGGCAAAAATGCCACTAAGACGGAAGAGACTACTGAAAGTGGAAGAGAATTTTGAACTGAAAATTGTAAATAAAATTTCGGAGTTACGTTAATTCTGTAAATTAATAATTTTCATCATTTATTAAAAAAAAAAAACACCAGAAGTAGAACAATATTATTCTGAATCATGAACATTTTTGTGTAGTGATATAATGCCTTTATAAACCATTGTAGTAACATTACAATATATATATATATATATATATATATATATTTTTAATTCAGATACTTCAATCCAAGGGAAAAAAGCAGGAAGGTAAATTCCAAAAACCCGATCCTAATTAATATTAAAATGATTTTATTTTATCTTTTTCTTTTTCTTTTTCTTTTTCTTTTTCTTTTTCTTTTTCTTTATTTTTCCTTTTTATTTTTATTTTTATTTTCTTTTTTAATTTCTTTGCAATCTATTTAAAAAGGAAAAGTAGACTAATTTTTCTCCAGTTTCTGAAAGGATTTTTCTGTTGCTGAGGTGATGTGTTATCCCCCGTGGGGATCTTCATATCGAAATGGCCATTCAACATCTTTGAATTAATCCTTTTTTAAAATATATATATATATATATTGTATCGAGGCAGCAAATAATTTTCTAAACATATACTGTTAAATAAAATCGTCGGTGATGGTGGATGTTATTGTATTACCGTCTTAATAACCTCTCTGAAGATGGCTCATGTGAGCCGAAAGCTTAGAACCAAATTAATAAAAAAATATCCAAATGTTGGAGAATTATTGTCTTTATTTTCAACTGAAATTAAAGCCAAAATACGACGTTTGGAACGGCTCATGATTAAACCTAATAGACATTCATTGCCTCTTATATTTAACAGTATATGTTTAGAAAAAAATATATATATAGTGAGAGAGAGAGATTTATATGTAAATGTGTGTGTGTTTGCGGAGAGAGAGAGAGAGAGAAAGAGAGAGAGAGACATATAAAAAATATAATATAATCCTCAAAAAATTATTAAAATTCTGCAGAAATGTTGGAGGGGGGTCTATTTTTTATTTATTTATTTTATTTATTTATTTTTTTAATCCATTCACCTCAAGCAAGGCAAAAATGCCACTAAGACAGAAGAGACCACTGAAAGTAGAAGAGAATTTTAATATGTAAATTTCAGAGTTACGGCAAAGAGGTTAGAAATATGAAGTAGATTTTACAAGGAACTGGAAACCCATACCTAAACAATAAACAACCCTATACTCATGCTACAAAGATTGGGGAGGCGCGTGAACCGAATGATAGGTGAACCTAAAGAAAAATAAAGTAAATAAGTAAGTAGACGTTAGTAGAATAGATTTTAAGTAGATGTTTGAAGGAACCGGAAACACAGACCTAAACAATGAACAAACCTATCAGCCAGTTAAGTGCCATACGTGAAACACGCTTGGGCGATCATGTCTCGAAAGAGACATGACTGACTGGGCGGAAGATTATCCCGCAATAGGTTGCCATTGCTTTCTGCGGTACACTGGTTGCCAGCCAAGGCTATAGAATCCAATCTGTCCTGTTATTTAACCCATAGCTGGAAGGAAGAGACGGATTAATACCTTTCCCAAGGGTATTTGCGCGCAAGTGAATGCAATGAATTCAACTGGAATTCGAACTCGGCTATCCGATTTCTTGTTCCGAGCCGATATCCACTGGACCACTACGCACATACGAACAAACCTATACACCTGCTTAAAAAACTGGTGTGGATCGAGTGGTAGGCGAACCTATCTACCCGTCTTGTTACAGTTTAGACTTGAAGTCGACTTGAAAACTAATCCTAAAAAGGAATCAAAGGATAAATCTTTGTTACTTCTCAAAAGACCATATATAATTAAAAATATATTATGTATTTTAAAAAAAATTCACATAAGATTGAACTGATAGTTATATAGCGATTGCAGAAAATATGCAAATCTCTCTTCCAACTTTTGTATATTTATTTTTTTATAACCTGCAATTTATTTTAAGATTACCTATTTTTTTAAAATCGTTCTTTGAATCTTTTATGATTTAGTTATTTTTTTATTCTCGGTTTTCTCTTTTCCAATCTTCTCACTTTGTAATTTTTTTTTCAATTGGAGTAGATAGATCTATCTATCGCCCGGTTCACACTCCATCCACATCTATTGAACAGGTTAAGAGGTTCATCCCTTGTTCCCTGTTTAGGATGTGGTTTCCGGCTTTCTCTTTTCCAATCTTCTCACTTTGTATTTTTTTTTCAATTGGAGTAGATAGATCTATCTATCGCCCGGTTCACACTCCATCCACATCTATTGAACAGGTTAAGAGGCTCATCCCTTGTTCCCTGTTTAGGATATGGTTTCCGGCTTTCTCTTTTCCGATCATTTCACTATTAAGTAGCCCCCTGCACATCAGTGGCGTTACCGCCTTGCTCGGGATGATACGATTAAAAAAAACAAAAAAAACATTATTTATTTTAAAAAATTATTGCTAAAACAATTGCTTGTTTAAATTTAAATTTCTATTCATAGCTCTAGTTCAAATTTTTTTCCATGTAGCAGTGCGGAACATAGGTTTTTCTTTTTAGTTATTTTACCCCAAACAAGGCGGTACCGCCACTGATGTGGATTGTGTAGGAGGCTACATAAGAGAGTTAAAGTTTAGACAGGAGGGAGTGAAGACAAACACGAACCAGCTACAAGGGGTGAAAGAGAAAGGACATGAGTAGGATGTGAACACAGGAGTGAAGACAGTTGCGATGATAGAAAGAAAAGGAAGAAAAAAACAAGATACACTGGGTAATGTAGAAAAGGCTGGAATTAAGTAGATATGAGATGGGAATAGACTTTGCATCTAAATTCCTGGACGTTGTAGACGTCAAAAAAGCAAGTATATGAAAGAGAGTTCTACAGGAGGAAGTGCGAGAAAAGAAGCTGATAGAGTAGAACTGGGACTGCATTTGTTTGGTCTGTCTGTAAAAGAGTGGGACCTTGTTGCCGAGTAATTTCTTGTCGAGGGGGCACCAGAGTTCGTCAGAGCAGAACCCATGAAAATATTTATAGAAAAGACAGAGAAGCCACATCCCGCCGATAAGAAAATGGTTGAAGTCGAGCTGCCAGGTCGGGACCAATCACATTACAGATTCTCCTTTGGAGCCTGTCGAGAAAACTGAGACGAACAGAAGGGGCGCCTGACCAGGTATGATAACATTATTCCATGCACGGTCGAATGGTTGATTTGTAAATGTGAAAGATGGATTCAAGCGAAAAAAAAAACATCCTGGCCCGACACGGCGACCCAACCTTCCTAGCAGTGGATTTAGCTATTGATTCAATGTAATGATTCTACTTGAGATCGGAAGATATGGTAAGGCCGAGGAGGCGCAGTGTATTGCTTTCATGAAGACTTGCTAGGTCCATGCTTATGGGTGGCAGGAGAGTTTGCCTGTGATCGTTGACAGTTTTTAGAAGCATTCTTTTAGAAGTTCTGTTATAGAAGCATTGAAATTTACTAGCCACTTCTTACCCCAGTCCACCACTGAGTGGAGGTCCTTCTCAACATCAGCAGCTAGGTTATGTTTATTCGACTAAGGAGGAACATCTTTGCTGGGGAGCAGAATCACTCGGTGATTGGCAAGTTTATTGCCGGGACTGGGAGTGAATTGCAAGCGAAATGTTTCCCTTGCAATATTTTCACAAATAAACATGGGTCAAAACATCGACTAACTAACTTGGCCAATCTAAGCAAACTTATTTAGACTTTTTTGAATTTTGAAAAATTAAGACTAAGTTACGTTACGATAGGCCAAGTTTTAACACATTTATCTGTGTTAATGTCGGAAAATTAATTCAAAAGTAGGTGAAACAGGAGCTAAAATTCACAACTCTTTGCTTAAATGAATACACTTTTATTTATCTTAGCACCATTTTTGGGACTACCCGCAGGTTGTTATTTCATTAACAGTTTAGGATATACACTCCTATATTTTACGGTTAATAATTGATGTACAAACAGGTAATAAAAGATGGTTACAAATATATCTTACTAAATCCAGTACATACAAAATATTTTTTTAGATTCTGTTCAAATAGAGCTCTAAATTAAGCTTTTGTCCGGCATCCGCACGTTTGAACTCCAAATGACCTTGAAAATGATCGGGTATCAGGTTACTGATTATATTCCTTCGCAAAACTCAGAATGTATTTCGAGCGGAGTACCTGCTTACCATAAAAAGGGCTCGCCGACAAAAAGCAAACGAGCAGTGAGCGATTAGATTTTTGACCAACAACAAGGCCCTGTCTCAATAGCGTACACACAAGTTACCATGACAACGCGTCAGTCTGCAATAATTTTCTGCACTGAAAACATACGTCCTCTCTCTCTCTCTCTTTCTCTCTCTCTCTCTCTCTCTCTATATATATATATATATATATATATATATAAATAAATCTCAAAGATATATATATATATATATATATATATATATATATATCTTTGTTCACCAGGTTTTAACAGAAGATGGAAAATGCAACACAGAGATCCGAAGGCGAATTGGCATGGCTAAAGAAGTGTTCCAGAAGCTGAGTAATGTATTAAGACAGGAAACTTTCACTAGAAACAAAGAAGAGAGTGCTGGATTGCTATGTGATGTCAGTTCTTCAATACGGCAGTGAATGCTGGACAATATTATCGAAAATGAGGACATGACTGGAAGCAGCGGAAATGTGGTTTTACAGAAGGATGCTGCGGATATCGTGGACTGAGCATGCAAGCAATGATGAGGTGTTGGATATATATAATAAAAAGGAAATTAATACTGAGCATCAGGAAGAGACAACTGAAGTTCCTGGGACATGCAGTGAGGAAGGAGAGCTTGGAGAACCTGATACTGACTGGCCAGAAAGAAGGAAAGAGAGACAGAGGAAGGCAGCGGATAACATATTTGCAGGGACTGATCAGGTGGATGACGGAACGGGGGTTGCCAGGAGCAACAGGAGCAAACATACTAAGAGCCACAAGGGATAGGGAGACGTGGAGAACCATGATCGCCTACGTCCTGAAGGGACATGGCACATAGAAGAAGCTACTACACGCAATCAAGCAGCAATCACACAGAAATCGACAGCGTGTGCGACACACACACACACACACATTGGTGTACATAATATTTTTCCTTCAATTATTTACAACAAATCACTTTTAATTTTGCAGACTATCTTGCAACAAATCACTATGAACCATTGAACTTTTTCGCCTTTTCGTGGCCACCACAGTGAACAGCAAAATTTAATATCTAAAACCATGTATCTGCCTCTATAAATGTTTTTGTTCCTTTTCTACGCAGATTGTTTCTTCACGTTGCTTATAATTATGTTTGTGGTCTCGACACTCAGATTTTATTTTTTCACAGAATGTCCGGGTAGAAGGCCTCCACTTCCAATATTTTCACAAAAAAAAAAAAAAAGATGTGTAAGGTCCACACTCCACCCACGTCTTTTGAACAGGTGAAGAGGCTCATCCCTTGTTTCCTGTTTAGGATGTGGTTCCCGGCTTTCTTTTTTTCCCCATTCTTCTTTCACTTTTTTCTTTTCTCTTTTTCTTTTTGTTCTCAATTGGAGTAGATAGACTTAACTATCGCCCGGTTCACACACCACCCACGTCTTTTGAGCAGGTGAAGAGGCTCATCCCTTGTTTCCTGTTTAGGATGTGGTTACCGGCTTTCTTTTTTTTCCCCATTCTTCTTTCACTTTTTTCTTTTCTCTTTTTCTTTTTGTTCTCAATTGGAGTAGATAGACTTAACTATCGCCCGGTTCACACTCCACCCACGTCTTTTGAGCAGGTGAAGAGGCTCATCCCTTGTTTCCTGTTTAGGATGTGGTTTCCGGCTTTCTTTTTTTTTCCCCATTCTTCTTTCACTTTTTTCTTTTCTCTTTTTCTTTTTGTTCTCAATTGGAGTAGATAGACTTAACTATCGCCCGGTTCACACTCCACCCACGTCTTTTGAACAGGTGAAGAGGCTCATCCCTTGTTTCCTGTTTAGGATGTGGTTCCCGGCTTTCTTTTTTTCCCCATTCTTCTTTCACTTTTTTCTTTTCTCTTTTTCTTTTTGTTCTCAATTGGAGTAGATAGACTTAACTATCGCCCGGTTCACACTCCACCCACGTCTTTTGAACAGGTGAAGAGGCTCATCCCTTGTTTCCTGTTTAGGATGTGGTTCCCAGCTTTCTTTTTTCCTATCATTCTACTCTTAAGTAGCCCCATGGGCATCAGTGGCGTCACCGCCTTTGCTTGGGGTGATATGATTAATAACCAACTCGATACAATCAAAGCTTATGTAGATGTGGTGATAAGTTAAGACCAAATTAGGATAGGCCAAGTTTTAACGCATTTATCGACGAAAATGCCGAAACCTTAATTCAATAAATTGGTTGTTTTTGTTTTATGGCATATCAATCTCGGCGGGTCATTTATTGCCAACTAAATTTTATTTATTTATTGCTGGTAATACCTTTTTCTTTCAACAATTTATTGTTGTTTTTATATAAGTTTTGTGTCTAGTAATACTTTTATCTTTTCGAGTACCAAGATTCATTGGGGTTTGTTTTTTTAAGAGCAGGGTCTCCAAGTCCTACTCTTATTATTTAACCCATAACTGGAGGGAAGAGACGGTACAAGGGTACAAGTGCTTAAGTGAATGCAGGGTATTCAACTGGAATTCGAACTCGGCTCACCGATTTCTCTTTCCGAGCCGATATCCACTGCACCACAACGTACATCCATCACTAAACGCTTACAGCACCTGGTATTCCCAAGCGGTCACTCATCTAAGTACTGACCAGGTTCAGCGTTGCTTAACTTCGGTGATCGAGCGAGAACTGGTGTATTCAACGTGATATGGCTGTAAGCCCTGATTCAATAAGTGGTGAAAGACCTAAACTTTCCTCATTTTTACGTACTTTAATATCCTCTGGTTTAACTTAACTGTTTTGTAACTATCCACAGACATTATTTCATTAACGTCGAGTCATGAATTATTTTGGCGACGGCGCTCGGTAGTTCTTCGGTCATGCGCATGGCAGACGGAAACGCATGCTGACCAAAACGTGAAATGCATTATAGAAACCAAAAAAAAAAAAAAAAGAGCTGTTTGATACTGTTCACTCTGAGTTGAGGCCGGATTGACAACGCATCCATATTAATGTTTAAAGATATATTGTTGGGATTTTAAAACCACTGTTTCTTTGTAAAATTTTCTCCTCACCTCAATTGGTAGATCATAGAATTTTAATGAATATATGAAAGATTTAGACATAACGCCCTTATTGTTATTCTGTCGGGTAAAACTGTCGTATATTCCAAAATACAGGGTTTTGATGCGAAAAGATTCACGAGTTTTATGGCACAATTTTGGTTGTTATTAGCGATGACAAATGTTTGCAGGGTGTTTTTGAAGACTTTACTGCCTTATTATTATGATGTCATTTTTCATTATAATTCGATTTCTGCTATGGTCACACTACCTACCAAGTCTGCTATTCTTTCGCTACAATTTTTTCCATTTTCAAAATCCATATTATTTATCAAATACCATGATTTGAAACGGTGGGTTTACAATCCCAACAACATATCTTTAAACATTAATATGAATGAATTGTCAATCTGACCTCAACTGAGAATAAACAGTAGACCTGAGGCAGGTCGTGGTGTGTTTTTATATGGCTCCATTTCATGTTTTTTGTTAATCTCCCCTAACATCCCTAGCGTTACATAGACAAAGTTCTTCTTAGTGTGTGAGCTGTACGTAACAAGACAATTTTTGTATATCTCTTAAGCTGGGGTTTCCAGAGATTCTTTCAATGTGTTTTTTTTTTGTTCCATTTTTTCATTCCAAGTGCACATACTATCACTGGCATGACACTTGTTTTCAATTTCCACATTTTTTTCTATTTCAATTTCCAGGTTTTTATATTTTGACAGTTTTTCGAATTCCTTGGTTGCTATATTACAATCCACTGGACAAGTCATTTCAATTAATAAGCAAGTTTTTCTTTTTGGTTTTTAACAATAATGTCCGGCCTGTTTGCTTCAATTTTTCTGTCTGTGTAGATGGTGTAATCCCATAGAATGGTGACATCTTCTATTTCTGTAACCGGTGCTAGATGATGTTAATACTAGTGCTTGTTTACATATTTTCCATAGTGTTTGCAAATTGTCCAATGTAAATATTGCCCCACTCTATCGTGACGATTTTTATATTCATTTGAGGCAAGTGCAGATCATCCCGAGATTAGATGGTCTATTGTTTCTTGGTATTTGTCACAGGACCTGCATTTTGGATCCACATTATTATTTATTATTATTATTATTATTATTATTATTATTATTATTATTATTATTTGACGATTCTTATTTTCAGCAGCCTCAGTCAATCAAATCTTGGTATTCGATAAATAATATGGATTTCGAAAATAAAAAATAGCGAAAGAATAGCAGAACATGTACAGGACACTCATGACGGTGTGTCATTTCTTGAAAGGCGCATATGCGAAGGGTCTTCTTACCTGGGGAATTCTCTTCCAGTTTCTTGCTTTCCTGCAGCCTACAATCTTCAAAAACGCAACGTCAATAGTTTTGTAACTTTGTTTGGTTGTGTTGGAGATTACAAGGTTACTGAGGTGTTGGTATCACATGGTTTTATTTTTTAATTTTTTAATCGTATCACACCGAGCAAGGCGGTAACGCCACTGATGTGCAGGGGGCTACATAATAGTGAAAAGATTAGAAAAGAGAAAGCCGGAAACCACATCCTAAACAGGGAACAAGGGATGAGCCTCTTAACCTGTTCAATAGGCGTGGGTGGAGTGTGAACCGGGCGATAGATACATCTATCCACTCCAATTGAAAAAAAAACAAAGTGAGGTTGGTCTTGATATTATTTGAATATCGTAGGAGTTTATGCAGCATAAGAACACGTGTTTGCTATATCATTTGTTAGAGGACTTCATTCATTGTGCAATTTTTCCAAGCTCGACAATGCTGTAGGAAAATTGAGGGAGACAGTGGTAGGGACGGCTGTAAAGCAGTCCTTTGATACAAGAAGTACTGCTGTTCATTTAGTAAAAACGAAATCAGATGACATAGCTAAACTGTTGGAGAATATGGTAAGTGACAGTCGACACACAAAGTGAAGCCAGCTGCTTGATACACAACATGCAAACTTTCAGCTTTCTAACGATGCAGCCGTTCTGGATTGACGTCCTCACTTCTATCGACCGGGTACAGTGCCTGAGAATGAAGCTTGACCTGACATTCAAATCTGCAACAATCTGTTATGAATGAATGGGATTCTCTCTATAAAAATTCAGTTGCAAAAGGCTAGGAAAATTCTTAGAATGGGGTATTAACATTTGTCAACAGAAAAGGGTGCATCGTAAATAAGTATAACTGAAGAGGAGACGAAAGATGAGTTTATAAATATAAAAAAAGAAATGGACCTTACCTTGAAGGCAGTATTGGACAGGTTGAATACAGAACTGAAAGATCGATTGAAAAGTTCGAGTCAGTTACACGAGCATTTTATATACTTCTTGTATATAAGACAGATTTGGTTCTATAGCCTTTGCTGGCAACCAGTCTACCGCAGAAAGTAATGGTAACTTCGGGATAATCTTCTGCCTAGTTAGTCATCTCTCGAAAGAGACATAATCACCCAAGCGTATATCATCTATGGCACTTAACTGACTGAATTGTATATCAAAAGCCTCAATGACTGGAACGAAAACAGAGTAGAAAAAAGCGAAGTATCTGTTGCAGCATACAAAAGGGATTTTGATGGAATAAAACTAGGTTGCTAAATTATGAACTGTCGGATATCAATACAAAAAATAAAAAAGAAAAAAGAAAAGACAGTGCATTCATTAACCCTCTGGGGCCATTCGTATCATATTTGATACAGTATGAAAACAAGCCTTGAAAGAAATATTTTCCTGAAAAATTTTTTAAGAGAAATATTTTATAAATTTCAAATGAAAGCAGTACTGACTGCTCAGTCAATGAATACCAAATGTTACCTTATAGGGAAATACCAAATGTTTCCTTATAGGGAAATACTGTATCAAATATGATACGAATGGCCCTAGAGGGTTAATTTCTTTTCTTTTCTATCTATCTATCTATCTATCTATCTATCTATCTATCTATCTATCTATCTATCTATTTAACCCTCTAGGGCCATTCGTATCATATTTGATACAGTATGAAAACAAGCCTTGAAAGAAATATTTTCCTGAAAAATTTTTTAAGAGAAATATTTTATAAATTTCAAATGAAAGCAGTACTGACTGCTCAGTCAATGAATACCAAATGTTTCCTTATAGGGAAATACCAAATGTTTCCTTATAGGGAAATACTGTATCAAATATGATACGAATGGCCCTAGAGGGTTAACTTCTTTTCTTTTCTTTTCTATCTATCTATCTATCTATCTATCTATCTATCTATCTATCTATCTATCTATCTATCTATCTATTTAACCCTCTAGGGCCATTCGTATCATATTTGATACAGTATGAAAACAAGCCTTGAAAGAAATATTTTCCTGAAAAATTTTTTAAGAGAAATATTTTATAAATTTCAAATGAAAGCAGTACTGACTGCTTATAGGGAAATACTGTATCAAATATGATACGAATGGCCCTGGAGGGTTAAACAAAAAAAAAAAAAAAAAGAAATAAATGACGCTTTCCAAATTTCTAATATCTTACGGCGATGGTGTATTCTCCATGGCGCATTCTGTTGGTTATTGCTGTCTCTGTGGCGTACTCAGAGAGATCTTTAACCAAACTAAAATTAATAAACAGAAATCTCCAAATGACAGGAATGCCGAAGCCTGGCATTAGTAATCATAGAAAATGAAGAATGTGGGCTCATAAATGCGGATAGTGTTTACACTATTTACATTATTCGGACTATTGTCCTCATCTGATAATTGCGTTTAGCGTGAAACAGTGTGTCGCCCCTGAATGATGACTTCAATCTTCACTATTTTATATTTACATACGCCCTATCTCTGATATTGAGCACTTTATCCTATAAATATAGCTCACATTAAAATCTATATTTATTCACACACACACGCACACACACACACACATATAATAGACACAGACACCTAAGCTGGAAAATTAGAATCCCTTTTAAATAATGAAAACACCTATATACAATCCATGAACAAATAATAAATACTGAAATACAAAATTTTAACAAAACAATAAAAAAAAATCTTTTAAAAATTAAAACAAATCTTGGTGCAAATTACTAGAATATCACTCCACTATACCCACACTATATGGCTTACCCAAAACTCATAATGCAAACGTTCCCATTCGACCTATTATATCTGGTATTATGAGTGCTCCTTATAAATTAGCTAGTGTTATCACTAAAATAATTACACTATTCCTAGGCCCCATTAGCACTACACATATCAGACAGTCAGGGTGACTTACTTCATAGAAATAGTGACATTAATATGACTAACTTATCTATAGTAAGTTTGTATATTAAATCACTCTATACTAACATTCCCATTATATATATATATATATATATATATATATATATATATATATATATATATATATACAATGTAAATAATGTAAATAAATTAACTCGTATTTATATTTGTATTTTCAATTATATCGCGACAGTAATCACGAGAAATATTTATATTTGAATTTCTAATAATTTAGTATTTGATCCATACTGGCTTGTTGATCACTGGAGGCGCTGAGTGGAGCTCCTGCACCTCCGAACCAAGACCTCATGTACACCACTCTCTGGCATTCCGTGATTCGGCATTTCTCATAGACAGGAACATTTTTTTAAAATCAGTCAAATTAATTTGCCATTAGTTCGTTTCGAGGCTATAAAAGTACAATCATATGTGGCTTAAAACTTTCCGTGGCAGCCGACCGAAGCATGGTATTTTGATGGTGCCTCTATACGTAAAAATGACAAGTTACACAATCATCGACGACCCGCTAGTCGAAGGCCTATGCTCCACTGGGATTGATTGGAGGGGTCGAAAAAGGGGAATAATCACCCTTTGTAACTTTTACAGATACTGGCCGTGAACCTATGCAAACCCCTTTATCTTCCGGGAAAAGTATACGGTTTGCCAACCAACGCTATAGAACCTGTTATAATGGAACATCCTATCATCCCCGACAGTTGACTCTCCGAAGAAATTAAGAAGTAAGGAAGTTCGACTTCCGCTTCCATTCCGTCTTGACTTTTTTCTTGACATTTTATTGAACTCTGTCAATTGTACTTTTCCGTACAATAAACTCTTATTTGGTTTACCTTTTACTTGTTGGGTAAATCTTTCCACTTTGAATTTACCTTGTTATTTATATCGTTCCCGCGATAGAACCCAATCTTTTCTGCAATTGAACCTATAGCTGAAGAGAATAGAGATGGGTTAATACCTTTCCGAAGAGTACTTCTGCGTAAATGAATGCAACCGATTCAACACGAATTCAAACTTGGCTCTCAACTTACTCATTCCAAGCCAACATTCACTGTACCACAACACACGTTAAGATGAAGAAATGAGGGTCAAGTGTCAACTGGTGAGTGACGGCAGTTTGTTGGGTGACAAGCCCCAGATGGTATGTAGACTAAGGAGAAGCCATACACGACAGTTAAAAGAACAAAATGGAAACCAGGTGCTTAAACCCTGTTTCCACTAGAGAAATATTACAAGTAAGACTCTTTTATCTCGCCCCTAAAACACTACGTGTTGTATTCGTGTTTCATAGTTTCTCTGTGTCAATCAATGGTTTGTTTGTTTTGTTTTTATAGCAAATCAACCTCGGTGGGTCATTTATTGCCAACTAAATTTTATTTATTTTTATTAATACCTTTTTCTTTCAACAATTGTTGTTTTTATACAAGTTTTGTGCTTAATAATACTTTTGTTATTTAAACCATAACTGGAGGGAAGGGACGGATTAATACCTTTCCCAAGGGTACCAGCGCTTAAGTGAATGCAGGGTATTCAACTGGAATTCGAACTCAGCTCACCGTTTTCTCTTTCCGAGCCGAAATCCACTGCACAGCAACGCACATCCCTCACTATACGCTTACAGCACCTAGTATTACCAAGCGGTCACTCATCTAAGTACCGACCAGGTTCAGCGTTGCTTAACTTCGGTGATCGAGCGAGAACCGGTGTACTGATATGCGCTAAGCCTGGTGTCAGACAAACAGAGACAGGTAAGTATAAGTTATTGTATGGCATAATAGTTATGGTCATAACAGCAGTTTCCTTATCAGGAAATATTTAGCATATATTGCTTAAGTAGCCAGTACTGCTTTCGATTGAAACTAATAAATTCTTTCTTTTAAAATAATTTTTCAGAAAAAAGGTTTCCATGTTTAACAATCGCTTTTTTATTGATAGTGGTTTCCTTCCTAATTTTTTTTATTTGATGTAATGTAGAACGGCAACATGTTTATTGTTTCATTATTTTTTCCCCGAGTATCCGAAGGCGAATTGGCATGGCGAAGGAAGCATTTCAGAAGTTGAGTAAGGTATTAAGAAACAGGACAATTTTGCTAGAAACAATGAAGAGAGTACTGGACGGCTACGTGCTGTCCATCCTTCAATATGGCAGTGAATGCTGGACAATACCATCAAAGACGAAGGAAAAACTGAAGCAACTGAAATGTGGTTCTACAGAAGGATGCTGCGAATATCATGGATCGAGCATGTGAGCAATGACGAGGTCTTGGAAATGATGGAAACAAAAAGGAAATTAATACTGAGTATCAGGAAGAGACAACTGATGTTCCTGGGACACGCAATGAGGAAGGAGGGCTTGGAGAATCTGATACTAACAGGCCAGATAGAGGGATAAAGAGACAGGGGAAAGCAACGGATAGCATATTTGAAGGACCTAATTAGGTGGATGACGGAACGAGGATTGCATGGTGTAACAGGAGAAGGCGTGCGCAGAGTCACCAGGGGTAGGGAAACGTGGAAGGCCATGATCGCCTACGTCCTGAAGGGACAAGGCATATAGGAATTAACTGATAGGAATTAACTCCATCAAAACATCTTAACTTAGTCACGCCAACTACTGCCAAAATTATAAAAAAGGATGTCAAACGAGTGATTGTGACTATTAAACCATTAGTGTCTCGTTGAGCAATTCGGACACCTAACAAAATACCGAAATCGACAGGATAACATTAGGCTGTATATTTAATGGAAGATGTGTAGATATTATTGTGCATCTCATGCAGACGAAGTGGTAAGATGTAAGAGGCTATTGGAAGTGAAAGAGAATGATAAGATTTTAGAAGGAATCGGAGACCCAATCCTTATGTAATCAATCCTAACTTGGCATCTTGACTTCAGTCACTTTCTCACCGACGTGATGTAGCTTTCCTCTGTTTTTTATACAAATATTTTCTTGGCAATTGATCTGACGAAAATGTTTCCCTTTTGCCCAGACACCATAAATTTAAGAACGCTGCTAGATTGGCATCTAAGTCCCACCCTTTTACTTTTGAAATAGTTGAATGCAACCGCCTCTTCTACTCTAGAGTTTTCTTTCTCACACTTTCCGACGGTGGAACTCCTCTAGATTTAATAGCTTCACCGCTATCTATAATCTCCAAAAACTTAAATGCAACCTCAACTGCCATATTCCAACTTGAATCCCCTTTATCCATTCTTCAATATACCCTGTACGCAGTCTTTTCTCTCACTGTAACTCCTAAGCACTATTGGCGGTTCTGCACTGCTGGTGGGGGGATGATAAAAAAATGAAGAAAGAAACAATGGATGAATCCGTAGTTCATTATAACGGGGAGGAGTGTAAATGATATATGCTATAGGCCCACCTTTACATTACGACTTTACGATTCATAGTGTTAATGATGATGTTCGTCTTTTGAGAACGAAGATGACCATTTTTTATCACATAATACTACTAATTTATTTATGGGCGCAGAGATGGCTGCTATGGTCAATCTTCGTTTTGAACTTTCGATGCAGTGTGGGCATTGAATGTCTGGCTGATAAGGAGAGCTAGACCTGTTCGTCTGCGTTGTCGCTTTTGCAGCCATTGATGGATGTGTTGCGCTTCGAAGACTACTGCGCCTGTTTTGACTCCGTTTTACGGATTTGACATTATTTCTTATATATATATATATATATATATATATATATATATATACATTACCGACGATAAGTTTGGGACCACTCAGATTTTTTTCACAAAGTTTATAAAATTTCATTTTTAGCAGAATCAAATTCGCCGAATTTGTATTTTTGTTATTCCTATGCAGATGTCAAATAAAAAAAAGTATTCTTTTCAACTTTAAATAAACATTTACTCAGTTTACTACTTGAATCCTCTTATTGTGATCAATTTTGCCGAAAATTCAGATTTATTCAGATATTATAATTACGGTATAATTTATTTTTGTAAACCATATTACTACTGTGTAAATGGCAAGGAAGAAACAGATTAGAATTGAAAAAAGAGCTCAGGTCGAAATTCTTTCAAAAGAAGGATATTCTGAACGTGTTAGCGCTAAAAAATTAAGTCCATCAAAAAATGGCGTGCATTATCGCCTTCAACGACTTCATGAAACTGAATATTGACAGCAAAAGATCTGGTAGGCCCAGAGTAACATCTATTCTAGAGGATAGGCACTTGATCATAGCTAGCAAGAGGAATAGAAGAAAAACCGCTTTGGAATTAACAACAGAAATGGATTCTACTCGGCAACATCCAGTATCTGTTACTACTGTTAAGAGACGACTTCATTCTGTTGTGCTTAAAGGCTGTGTAGGAGTTAAGAAACCACTATTAAAGAAGGAAGATAAGTTGAAACGGCTACAGTGGGCAGAAGGCACAAAGAATAGACTTTAGATGACTGGAAAAAAGTATTATTGACAGATAAAATGCAGCCGTAACTTCTACTCCAACAGTTTCTTTCCTCGCACTTCCCGACTGTGGAATTCTCTTCCAAACGATTGCTTCCCCGACGGCTACAATCTCCAGGAGTTTAAATGTAAGGTCAATAGACACCTCCTAACACACTAACCTGCTCCCATTCTATCAAGCACTCTTCCCATCTGCCCAACCCTCATCCTCGCTATCCTTACTCATCTGTCACCTTCTTCCTGTCATTCCCTATGTCTAACCACTCCTTCTCTTTACCTTCCCCTATGTAGCCCCATGCGCAATAGTGGCAGTAGAATGCCTTGCTTGGGGTGAGATGATAAAAAAAAAAGAAAAAAAGATGAATCAAAATTTGAACTGTTTGGAAGCAAACGAAGAGTGTTTGTCAGACGAACTTCTGAACGAATGAGTGAAAATTGCATTGTTCCAACTGTAAAGCATGGAGATGGACCTGTAACGGTTTGGGGATGCTTGGAAGGAGAGATAGCTGGAGGCCTTATAGAGATCAAAGGCATAATGCGAAAGGAAGAATATCATTCAATAATACAGAGGCATGCAATCCCTTCTGGTTGCCACATTATTGGACAAAATTTTGTTTTCCAACAGGATAAGGATCCAAAGCACAGCTCAAAAGTGTGTCAAAATTATCTGAAATTAAAGGAAAACAATGACTTAGCCTCTCACTCTCCGGATATTTCTCCAATTGAACTGGTCTGGGATGAAATTGATCGTAAATGAACTTCCTAAAAATGAACAGATGTTGTTTAAATGCTTGCAGGATGCTTGGAAATCACTTTCACCAAGTTATTTTTATAAGTTATTAGAAAGAATGCCAAGGATTTGATCAGCAGTAATAAAGGCTCGTGGTGGTTTCTTTGATGAAAAGAAAATATGAATATGAATTAATTTTAATTAAATTTGAAATTACTCTATGTTAATTTTGGTTTTTATTATTGTACAATTGTGAGCAACAATGAAATATATCTATATTCATTCTTCTAAGACATAAAATTTGTTATTTCTTTGTCTTAGAGAATAAACCCAAGTGGTCCCAAACTTATGGTCGGTAGTGTATATATATATATATATATATATATATATATATATATGTATATATATATATATATATATATATATATATATATATATATATATATATATAAACTGCGTCTAGAGATTATATGCAAGTTATGAATTGGCATAAAGAGTTGTATTTTTAATGTTAAAAGTCTTATTATGATGTTGTTTAGATTCTATTCAATATTATTAACTTAGATATATAGTGATAAAGAAAACTATTGTTTTTCGTTGGAAAAAAATTACTAAGTTAGAAAACAGACTAATTTGACTGTCAGTAGTTTATTTGCAACTATTTATTTTGATACTTTTACATTATTATACCTTGTAAAGCTAATGTAAAAAAATAATATGAAAAGATTTTAGAACAAATTCGTGAATTCCTTAAAGGAAAAACATAAAACAACATTTTATTTAAAAAAATAAAAGATATATTAACAAAAAATCAATAACTCTTAGCAGCCTACTGTCAACATCTGATGTTAGATTTGCAATGTTAGCGCCTACTAAGTTGTTTGCAGCAACTTTAACTGCCTCCCAGAGGTTACGCTTGCTGTTGAATTGCCTTCTGTTAGAATAACTATATCTCTTGAGGATGCTTCACAGGTTCTCAATGGGATTCAAGTCACACATATTTGAAGATCTCTCCATAAGAGAATCATCAACAAATCCCTTTTTTTCAACCAGGATTTAGTAAACATTGATGCATGACTTGGTGCGTTGTCTTGCATAAAGATCATAGATCTACGCTTGGTTATCAAGCTATTCAAAGAAATATTGCTCTAGAAAATCACAGTAACTTTTGGAATTCATTTTAACCCCGTCTTTCAATTTAAATGGACCCACAAGTAAGTTCATTACCAATAATCCCAGCCCATATCATGATCCTACCGCTGCCTTGTTGGCGCTTAAGAATTTTCTTGATCCGTGTTGCTTGCATATCCATCCACGAGCCCATACATCGGGCCCATTGAGGGTGATCTTTGATTCGTCTGTAAAAAGCACTTTACTGAAATCAGTTTTCATGTTTTGTTTTTAACCACTGCAATCTTCATTCCTTATGTTTATTTTTTTGTTAAAATGGGTTTCTTTATTTGATTTTTTACATCAGAAAACTTCCTTAATGGTTTACACCTTGTTTTCCTTGACACCATAGAAACTCCAGCGGCCTCAAATATGAACGCACTTGACGCAATTGGGTTTCTTATTAATACTCTTCGGATATGTGATAAATCTCGCTTTGTTAATTCCAGAATTCAGCCTGATACTTTTTTTCCTTGGTTGAATTCCCATTTGACATATTTTCTTAATGGTTGTATGATTCTTTTTCAAATCCTTAGAAATCTGAAGCGGAGACTTTCCTTTGCTAATTTCTTTGATTATATAGTTCTTTTCATTTAATGTTAGTTCTTTTTTACTAGCTATAATACTAAATTATAGTTCTTGCAAATAATCTCCTGACACTGCAAATTGCTATAATTACTTAAAAAATACTAAATATCAATCTGAAATTGAAAATTGGGACTTAATTGCTTTCACGCTTACTCGCTATACATAACAGTACAAATTATTTCATTGGAGAACACATATGTATGAAATTTACATAAAATATCTGACGATACCTCTTTTGCATATAATCTCTAGACGCATTTTATACTTATTGTAAATATGATATATATATATATATATATATATATATATATATATATATATATAAATATATATATATATATACTATTGTTCTGTTATCATAAATTAAACACTATTCTATTAGCATCAGCACTCAATGGGCAAAATTTTATTTTCATATATACATATTTACGCTCTCACACCCTCATTGAGCACCCTGGAAGAATGGTAGACTTTGTAAAACAGTAGCTACTCTGGCATTTACGTATCGTTCATTCAGCAATGAATTAGAACAATCTCAGCTATTGGGCGTGTAGAAAGATAATATGCTCGCTAAAAAGTCTGCCTCCTTCTACCAGGAGCGTGTAGCTCAGAGATGAAATAGCCGACTGACGCCATTTCGGTCGGGTTTCATTCCTAGGTAAAAAGCAATCGGCTGTCTAACCGTACTGATGAGCTGTGATACAGCGAAACAGATTTGTCTGCGGATGACTATATATATATATATATATATATATATATATATATCAAACACTTCAGGAAAAAAAAGGGAGATCTTATGAAAATAAAAAATAAAACAAGATAAAAAATGTATCGACGTATAAAATATGTTAGGTCTCTTTCGACCGACACTTTTTTCAAACAGCAATCTTCGGTAATTATTAAAACCAAGTGGCCAACAAAAAAAAAATTATTAATTACAAAACATGTCTGCATAAGGTTCAGAATCGTCTCCCCGTTCTTGTGGCTGATTAATTGCTTTCATCTCTCACTTTCTCTCTCTCTCTCTCTCTTTCTCTCTCTCTCTCTCTCTCTCTCTCTCTCTATATATATATATATATATATATATATATATATATATATATATATAGTGATGATCCACTTATACTGTCTTAATAATATGTATAGGAAAAATTACTAAAATATTGTAAGTTTAAAAATGTATTTTTTGACAGTATTTATTTTATTTCTGTTATTATATTTGATATTTCAGACCGCCCACGGCCTTTCATCAGAAACAAATGATTTTAAAATTTAAATTAGAAACGTATTTCGCGAGAGCGTTCGTCCGAGAGATTGTTTACATCACGTGACGCAGAAAGCGACAGATGTTTTTAAATATTTGTAAACGTAAACCGATCTTTAATAATATTTATAAATTTTGTTTTAGAGAAAATTATTTTGTATCTAAAAAATGTTTAACTATTGAAATATTTATAAAGATTCAAAATACCTAAGTCCCTATTTAACCCTAGCTTCTCGCTTTCTGCGTCACGTGATATAAATAATCTCTCTGACAAAGCAAACCTCGCAGGTGAGCTTGAAAAGGACCTCCAATCCGTGGTGGACTGGGGTAAGAAATGGCTCGTAAATTTTAATGCTTCAAAAACGAAGCTGCTATCTATTAACCATCACAGTAAATCGTTCCTACAGCCCATTAGCATGTATCAAGCTATTATCCTTGAAAGTAAAACACTGCGCCTCCTCGGGTTATCTCCCACATCAGACCTCAAGTGGGATAACTACATAGAACACATAGCTAAATCCGCTGCTAAGAAGGTTGGTTCTCTGTGCAGGGCCAGGATGTTTTTCCCATCTCAAACAATCCTGCACATGTACAAATCTACCATCCGTTCGTGCATTGAATACTGCTGCGATATCTAGTCGGGTGCTCCTGCTATTCACCTAGGTGTTCTTGACAAAATCCAACAGTCCTTTCTCACCGACGCAGTGAGGCTTCCCTGTGTCTCTTCTACAAATACGTCCACGCTTCTGCTCCGATGAACTTAGCTCACTAGTACCCCCTATATATGAATATTCTCAAGCAACAAGATTAGCAACTAGGTCCCACCCTTTTACTGTGAAACCAATAAACTGTAAACGCAAATTCTACTCCATCAGCTTCTTTTCTCGCACTTCCCGCCTGTGGAAATCTCTTCTATTTACTTACTTTCCCGACAGCTACAATCTCCAAGAATTTAAATGTAAATCAATAGTCATCTCCTATATCACTATCTTGCATCTTTTCTCTACACACCTCTCATCAGTACTCTCAACCTTCTCTTGCCCTCTTCCTGACACCCCTGGAACCTGTCACTCTTTCTCATAACATTCCTCCTATGTAACCCCCTGCACAACAGTGGCAGTAAAATGCCTTGCTTGGGGCAACACAATTATAAAAAAAATTAATGTTTTAAACGTTGCAAATATTTTTTAATTCTTTCTTCATTTTGATATATATATAAATACATATATATATATATATATATATATATATGTGTGTGTGTGTGTGTGTGTGTGTGTGTGTGTGTGTGGATAGATAGAATCATAATTTATGGCTTCATGCGATGCTTACTTTCGAGATTGAGCACTTTCAGTTACTGGACAATTTACATTGATGTAAATAAAATTCACGCTTTGAAATCTTTCTTTCTCAAACGTCCGCCGTTTGATAAGTGGGCGAATCACCGGTTGCTGATAAATCAGTTGGGTTTCGGTCCTACCTTTAGGCGGGCATTTAATTTAGCTGCACTGATAAGCTGTGATACATCGAAACAGGCATGTAGGCAGATGAATTATATACATATATATGTTATCCCTCATGGGATAACATATATAACATAAACTGTGATGGAAAAATCGTACTTGACTCAGATACTCTAAACTTAGGATATATTTAATAATGCCTTAAGCTGTGATTTCTTGCCTGGGACTTCGCCATTGGATTTGTTAAAATCTTTTTCTGCATTCAAACTGAGAGCGGACATCTGTAACGAAATCAGCATTTATTAAAATTATACGCTTGGGTTTAAATATATGAAGAAATGTAAAACTTTGGCATTTTTTATCTTCCTAATCAACCGAATAGAAGATAAAATAGTTTAAATCTTATTGGGTTAATTACAAGTAAATGCAATAATATCAAAAATGTCTACTAAATATCTACTAAATACATTGCGGTTTTTTTCTCAAATCAGTTTAGAGTCAGTAAAAATTCCAGAACTCCTGTATTCAGCCGGGTAACAATGTAAGCAATTAAAGAAGGCCACGGGACATAAGATCATTGCCGAAAGGAATGAAAGAAAAAGAAATCCTTCACATGCGATCATAGTTTGAACCGAAATTGATTTATTTTTAAAAAATTATACGTAATTAATTCTGTTTGTCCTCAATTTATCCCACGAGTTGTCACTGGCATATATTTTTTTCTTTGCAATCAAGTGACCGCAAATATATCAGTCAGTCCGCTAAGTACCATATATGCTATACGCTTGAGCGAACATATTTCGAAAGAGAGATGACTGGCTGGGCAGAAGATATTCCCGCAGTATGCTAAAGAATTTAATCTACCCTTCTATTTAACCCGTAGCTGGAGGGAGAAGCGACGGATTTGTATCTTTCCAAAGGATCTTTGCGCGTATGTTATATACTAACTCATGTATGCTATATAATGTTTCTGCTGCTGGAACAAAGGCCGTCTTGATTGATAAACGACAACACAGAACAACACTTATATATTTATTCTCTTCGGCGATGGTTGTGTGTAGAATGGTAGTCAGAAGAAGTAATGCACATATCATAACGTCTTTTTATTTTTAGGATTAGAATTTATCTTCTTGAATGGACTGAATCAATCGTTTAAATTTAAATTCTCATTACAATTGCTTTTTGGTCATAGACTATTATATTGCATTGTTAACTCCAAGCCATTTTCATAGCTCACAATGAATCAATTTTCACACCAAATTATGTCTATATTTTTTACTAATTTTGAAGCATCTTATTCCGTTTCATATGCCGTATCCCTTCCGAATATGGTTGATCATAATTCTTCATAACTTCCTAGAACTTCGAAACGCTGATGTTTCCCTAATCACTACAATATTTAACATATTCAAGTTTAGTGCTAACTATTAGCTTCCCTACATATACTCATAAACGGTATTTTTTTTTTACTGTGTATCTACTACCTTGAGTCATTCTTGGGCCTTGTACAGTGTGAACATCAATGTTAAAAAATGAAACAAAAAACAGTTACTATTCTTTGCGGTCTTAAGCAATGGTTGCTTGCTTACGATACGTCTTAGTCCCTTTTCTAGAATTTATTAACACAAGCTCGTTTCGTATATTAGTCGGTGTTTTATTCTGCCTCCTCCTGACTCCAGTCGTCCATGTAACTGTCAAATTCTCCAATTTAAAATTTCACGTACTGTGCTCTATAAATTTCTGTGAGTTTTCAAGAAAATAAAAATTCAATCCATCTCTCAATCCTTTAAATATTTTCTAATTGTGGAATTATTGCCACATCAAATCGCTGGACAATATTAGACCCCTATTCTTTGACTTTCAAAACAAAAGTACAGTAATGTCATTTTACGTTCGTCAGTTAATTTTGCAAGGGGCTTTTTTGATTACTCTTGGGTTTGAAAATCGAGAATAACCAGATTATACACTACCGGCCATAATTATTAGGCAACCCTAGTGTTTTAAAAAATGATGTATTTCATACTATTTTTAGCATTTATTGCTACGTGGATAATTCTAAATGAAAATAGAACGGTTCTTTTGTTATTACTGCACAATAACATGTACATCAAATTAACTGTTCTGGTGTCCAGTTTTTGTGCTCTCTTCCCCATGTTAGTCTCTTCTTCTTATTGGCTGGCCGAAGCAAAGCCTAGCCTTGTAAAATTTTGTAAAGTAATAATAACAAAACAACCATTCTATTTTCATTTAGAATTATCTACTGGGCAGTAAATACTAAAATAGTATGAAATATTTCATTTTCTTTTAAAACTAGGGTTGCCTAATAAATATGGCCGGTAGTGTAGATAGGAATATTAAGAATATTGACAGGAAGAAGAGAAGACGGATACTTCATTTTTTCAAAGTAATAATAACAAAAGAACCATTCTATTTTCATTTAGAATTATCTACTGGGCAGTAAATACTAAAATAGTATGAAATATTTCATTTTCTTTTAAAACTAGGGTTGCCTAATAAATATGGCCGGTAGTGTAGATAGGAATATTAAGAATATTGACAGGAAGAAGAGAAGACGGATACTTCAATTTTTCAAAGTAATAATAACAAAAGAACCATTCTATTTTCATTTGGAATTATCTACTGGGCAGTAAATACTAAAATAGTATGAAATACATCATTTTCTTTTAAAACTAGGGTTGCCTAATAAATATGGCCGGTAGTGTAGATAGGAATATTAAGAATATTGACAGGAAGAGGAGAAGACGGATACTTCATTTTTTCAAAGTAGTAATAACAAAAGAACCATTCTATTTTCATTTAGAATTATCTACTGGGCAGTAAATACTAAAATAGTATGAAATACTTCATTTTCTTTTAAAACTAGGGTTGCCTAATAAATATGGCCGGTAGTGTAGATAGGAATATTAAGAATATTGACAGGAAGAAGAGAAGACGGATACTTCATTTTTTCAAAGTAGTAATAACAAAAGAACCATTCTATTTTCATTTAGAATTATCTACTGGGCAGTAAATACTAAAATAGTATGAAATATTTCATTTTCTTTTAAAACTAGGGTTGCCTAATAAATATGGCCGGTAGTGTAGATAGGAATATTAAGAATATTGACAGGAAGAAGAGAAGACGGATACTTCATTTTTTCAAAGTAATAATAACAAAAGAACCATTCTATTTTCATTTAGAATTATCTACTGGGCAGTAAATACTAAAATAGTATGAAATACTTCATTTTCTTTTAAAACTAGGGTTGCCTAATAAATATGGCCGGTAGTGTAGATAGGAATATTAAGAATATTGACAGGAAGAAGAGAAGACGGATACTTCAATTTTTCAAAGTAATAATAACAAAAGAACCATTCTATTTTCATTTGGAATTATCTACTTGGCAATAAATTCTAAAATAGTATGAAATACTTCATTTTTTTTTAAAACTACGGTTGCCTAATAAGTATGGCCGGCAGTGGAGATAGGAACATTAAGAATATTGACCGGAAGAAGCGAAGACGGATAGTTCTTCTGATGTAACCCTATTTTCAGATGGCTGGTATTAATTTTAGTTGATTTTTAAGATAAGAAGAGATTTCTCTAAAAGTTGAAGAGTACAATTATTTTTGTCGGAAAAAGTAGCCGAAGTGATAAAACAGTGGAAAATACATATTCGGATTCAATGAGTGCAGAATTGCTTTTGTTTAAAGAGGTAAGTGAATTTATCAAAGCTCATTACCTAAGTGTAGTCAAAATATTGTCAAATGGGTTTTGACGATATGTGGCCCTAGGTGAAAATAGGTGAGGATTTTCTGTTTACTAGGACAGCTGATGGAAACAAGGCAAACAATAAGAAGGAATAAATTTTCTCCCCTTCTATTAGAAGTCGAAATGTTTAAATGATATTACTTACATTTCGAGATGCTAAGACGCATATAGGGAATGGGAAAAATCAATCCAGTCCATAACTTTAACACCTCGGCTTTTTTCCGTTTTAATAAAACTGGGGTGGAAAACGAAATTCAGTGAGTCGGGACCAGCGATGAATTGAAGAAGACAAGAGGAAATAACCTGCCACGAGAAAGAAATATTGAAAGAGACAGTCAATTCAAATTCAACCAGCAGGAAGTTGAATAAAGCATCATCCTGTGAGATAATCGAGCACGAATATTTTCGTTATACTGAAATACCAACAAACTGATATTTAGTTTCGTCACTTAACTTTGACTTGCTTGTAAACTTGTATTTATTCGATATATATATATATATATATATATATATATATATATATGTATGTATTATGTAATTAAACGAATGAGATAGATAGATAGATAGATAGATAGATAGATAGATAGATAGATAGATCAAAAAAAATTTCCGAATTCTACATATATTGAATAGCTATTTCAGCGTGAAAAATCTCACTTCTTTTGATCGTTACTGAAGATGCGAGATTTTCTATGTCTATTTTCATAATAATGTCTTATAGTTTCCTAATTAATTTCTTGATGTTAAAATGAAATACATCATGGAGTGCGATTTGTCAATCTTATTTAATGAAATATGCTTAAAGTAAAATATATTGCATATGTATCCAATTATATATGATTATTATACAAAACGCACAGCATTACGCCCTTGCAATGACAATTTGCAAGGGATTGTTTACTTTTCTCCATAATCCATCATTATTCTATTCTTTCAGATCTATCTATCTATCTATCTATCTATCTATCTATCTATCTATCTATCTATCTATCTAAGAGAATTTGCAAAAGTTTTGAGACAACTATTCTTAATAATTTGACAACAAAAAAGAAAAATACTGTTAATATTAATTTTATTTGTTAAAATATTTTTTCCACCAGAGGCAATTTTTTCCAATGCTCCTCATTGTATTTTGTCTGCTCGGGGCTTTCTGTAGCAAAGACAATCAGACGCCGAATAGTGTAACATTGACACCGAAGGACACTCCAACATGGCCAACATTTTACAGACGATTATAAATATCTTGAGGCGCATGAAGTTTCAGACACAAAAATTCAATAACAGCACAATAAAGTTTTTCCCATCTACGTCCATCCTGGACATAAAGAAATCTACCATCCACCCGGGTATTGAATACTGTTGCCACATCTGGTGAGATGCCCCTTGTATTCACCTTGGGTTTTTTGACAAAATCCAACGGAGAATCTGCAGTTGCTGTTTCACCAGCGTGACGTGGCTTCCCTGTGCTTCTATAAATACTTTCACGGCTTCTGCTCCAATGAACTTAGATCACTGGTGTCCCCTAGGCATGAATTTATACGAACAACTAGGTCCCACCCTTTTACAGTGAAACCGATAAAATGTAACCGCAATTTCTACTCTTCTAAAAGCTTCTTTTCACGCACTTCCCATCTGTGGAATTCCCTTCCATATACTTGCTTCCCCGACAGCTACAATCTCCAGGAATTTAAATGTAAGGTCAATAGACATCTCCTATCACACTAACTTGCATCCATTCTCTCAAGCTCTTTTTTTATCTACTTCACTCCCATCCTCGGTATCTTCATCTATTACCCTCTTCCTGACATTTCCTATAACTAACTCCTCTTTCTCATCCCTTTCTCGTATAGATCTATCTATCGCCCGGTTCACACTCCACCCATATCTATTGAACAGGTTAAGAGGCTTATCCCTTGTTCCCTGTTTAAGATGTGGTTTCCGGCTTTCTCTTTTCCACTCTTCTCACTATTACATAGCCCCCTGCACCTCAGTGGCTTTACCGCCTTGCTCTGGGTGATACGATAAAAAAAAATGTAACCCCCTGCGCAACAGTGGCTGTAGAATACCTTGCTTGGGGTGAGATGATTGAAGAAAAAATTGATTTTGATTTAGTTTGTGTTTCGTCATATTCATCAGCTTTTACTGATTCTGATCATAAAATAAAAGGACAATTCTAGTTTTTTTGTTATAATCGACTGAGACAACAAATTGAAATTGTTGTAGAAGGCATCATATTCATAATCAAAAATTTTTAAACACTCTCCGTAGATGAGAGCTAAGCATTCGCTTCATAAGGATATGCACCGAAGGTGTAGTTGTAGCCAGTTTCCCAAGCTATATTTGATAAAATAAAACCTAGAGCAATATTATAACATAGAAATCCAAATATCATAAATTTTATTCCTTATAGCAAAACATACAACCAAATAAAAAGCAAAAGAGAAAAATGTACAAAAATAGAATATATTTTCAATGAAACATTATGCATGTATGTATGTATGTATGTATGTATGTATGTATATGTGTGTGTTTTATTGAAAATGACAAACAAGGTATTATCATTAATTTTTTTATATAATTTTTCCTGTGTTCGTATAAATTATTCCTTTTCGGAATTCAAATTATATAAGAATTATCCAAAGCTTTTGTGCTTTTGAGCGCTTTCGGCTATACTTTTAGTTATTATCAAGAATTAATTTTGTTTTACAATGAAACCTGTATAAAAGAAAGATTGTTGCGCAAATACACAATATATATATAATGTAAATATTAAACTGTGGAGTATATATATATATATATATATATATATATATATATAGCCATCCGCAGACAGATCTGTTGCGCTGTATCACAGCTCATCAGTACAGTTAGACATCCGATTGCTTTTTACCCAGGATTGAAGCCCGACCGTATTGGCGTCAGTCGGCGATTCTACCTCTGAGCTATGGGTGATATATATATATATATATATATATATATATATATATATATATATAAAGTGGTTTTAACTAATGGATATATATATATATATATATATATATATATATATATATATATATATATACACCACGGTTTAATATTTAATATTAATAATTATCTATAAAAATTGTTCAATACCGAAGTAGAGCAGTTACAGATATATAGTTATTATTATTATTGTTATAATTATAGCAGATTTCAACTCAAAAGCTATTAAGTTTCAAAACAGAATCATGACTCAGTGAAACGTGATTCGTTTGCAGCGTTATATTGTTAAGGTCATTTAAAATAACGAAATTAAACGAAAAATAAAAAATGGCACCCCTTTCAGTTAATTACATAAACCTTAAAACTAAAAAAATTAACATTGCAGTGTAATATTACTTTCACTGCTAGACATCTCTAAAATGTAGTAATTCTGCTTTTAAAATTGAACTTTATAGCCTTACGTCTATTTCTTTAAGTTGTTTTTTCATATCAACAAAATCTAATATTTTATTTTTTATTGTTCTTATTTGTTATTTTAATTCTCGGCGCGTCTGGAAAATAATACATCAGCTGCAGTTTTGTTCCGTTCCTTTTTAAACAATTGAGACTTCCTGTCTGGTATATATCGCGAAACTTTGTCCCAGTTTTCATTGGTCTACACCCACAAATCTTTTAAACTAAATTAACCTCTCACTGCACTAGAATAACCTAATATTGTGGTATTTTTTCTATTTATAAGCTTTTTTTAATTTCCTTATCAATAATGATATGACTCCGTAAATGAACCCAATTTCAGGCCTGATGAGGGTGCATTGAACAGCTAAACTTATTATAACAAAAATAATCTCTCTCTCTCTCTCTCTCTCTATATATATATATATATATATATATATATATAAAGAAAAACTCAATACATCATTTAGATTGGTTATAATTCATTTCTATGAGCAAGCAATGAAACTTTTTACCAAATAAAGATTAGGTTGTAATGCATAAATATTATACAAAGTTACAAAAATTTACATAACAATGTTTTTTTTTAAATAAAGATTAAATGGAACAAAGGAAATATAATCAATATTTTATAATTAATCATGCTGACTTCGAAGTTTCGTGAAGGCATTATTGTAATATCTTCACTACACACACACACACACACACACACACACACACACACACACACACACACACACATATATATATATATATATATATATATATATAATCATTTTACACATGGCCACGCAAGGGTGGAGGTGAGAAGTATTAAGTATGGAAAGCCATTGGGATAACCAATCGCGTCTGTTATCTATTACAGGTATTTGAGAATGTTTGTGGAGATTTCGTAGTTAATTTTGTTCAGGTTAGGTTTCAACTGTTTTATGTATATGGCTTCAAGTATTTTTAGTTTTCGTTTATTGTTTTCATGTTTAAATATGGTTGTGTTTTCGACGAGGATTTCGCGGAATTGTGTATATGGCTTGGCATGCTGTTTTAAATGCCTAAAGATGTTAGAATTATCATTTAAATATTGTTTAATCCGTTGGAGATACAATCTCCCAAAGGGCATTTGAATTTGTAAACTATATTGGTTTTTTTCAAATCCCTAACCGGAGGAAAAGTGAATTGAATATACTAAAATAAATAACTAAAATAAAATGGAAAACTAGTAAAAAGATCTAAAAATGAGAGATTAGCGTTATCTTAGATTTAAAAAGAGAGACCTTAGCGTTATCTCAGTTGAGGATCTCTAGTTCTAGCAGTATATAATCAACTTAATTTTTTTGCTGGAATCTGTTGTAGATATATTAATACTTACTAATTTTTTTTAGTATATTTTCATCTTGTTTTTCGTTAGTATGCATTTGTTTACGATATAGGAGATTAATATGTTTGAGATTAGTTGAGGCAGCGCTGTGCTTCACCTGCTTGGTATAGAGACTTCTAAGAAAGCATCTTATTTGTTCGTCAACTATATAGTTTGGAAGCTATTATTAATAAGTGTTTGTTTTATATTCTTTAGTTCACTGTAGAAAATCTGTTTTGTGGACGAATTAGTTTCTGCACGATGTATTAGATATTTTATAATTGCTATTTTGTAGTAATATGGGCATTCGCTTTTGCAGTTAAGTGTGCATGAGTTTATGCTGGTAGGTTATATATATATATATATCGTAGGTTACTTGTCATTTTTTAAACTTTATTGCAATTCGTTCACATATAGATCAGTATATCACAAATAACAAAAATATATTAACACAATATTACGTTTAGTAGATAACACCAAAATATTATAACGGACTAAATTAAAAAGAAACACTCAAATTTTTGAAGCAACCGACATTATATAAGTATAGTGAAGTAAAAAATAAAAAATATCTTACTTAAAATATTGCGGCTAAAAATATAATTTGAATTATTTTTAGCCCCAAATTTTACGTAGGAAATTTCTTATTTTTTACTTCACTAGACAATCTTGTCCTGTTATTTTCCAGGTTTAATAACTTGTTCAGTTCTTTTCCAGGTTTAATATAATCTTAAGAATAATATTTTTCATGCGCGCATTTTCAATTTAATGACATATTAGTATCTCTTAATGTCTTAATCGGGAGCGGCAGAAAATTCTTTGTGAATGATAGCATTCACGAGGAAATTTCGTGAAAATTATATGAAAATTAATCGAAAGGACAATTTAATTTCAAATAACTGATATCTAGCGTCTAAGAGAAAAATGATAAATTTCACTCGAATTTTAAACAAACTTTTTACTGAATCGGGAAAATTATTTAGTAAACATTTAATTAAATTGTAAATTGTTTGAATGAAAATTAATCGAAAAAACAATTATAAAGGATAGTTATTCGAAATGCAAAATACTTTATTGTAAAAGAAATGGAAAAATTAAAAGAGGAAATACAAAACTATAATTATTCAAACTGCAAATATCATTAATAAAACAATTTATTAAAAAAAAAATAACTTTTAACGTTAAGTTATATGATACTGGACGCAAATACCCAAATGACTCATTAAAAGATGACAGTAATTTTTAAGTTCGCCATTTTTACATCGCGGTATATATTGGCCTTCTTTTGGAGACCTGCATTTACTTTTGCAATATAAAGTTTTTGCAAGCCCTGTTCTCTTATAAATGCGTCTAAGAATTACCAGACACTTTATCTCTAATCAGGAACCTGTCAACAAGTTCTTGATTTACGGAGCGGGCAGGTTAAAAAGTTAAAAGAATTCACACTATAAATAAGTAATACCTGCGTAAATTAGATGAATTTAACATAGAATTTGCTAATTTTCTAAAAATAATCTGTCACAAATGTATATTTTAATTTTGCAAGATTTTTAAAACCGAAATTAACGTTAGTTTACAAATGTGTCGATCGCTCAAAAATCATTTCCATTCTTTCCAAGATCATATCATTGCTCACATGCTCAATCCATCATATCCACAGCATCCTTCTGTAGAACCACATTTTAGTTGCTTCAAATTTTTCCTTCACCTTCGATGAGATTGTCTAGCATTCACTGCCATATTGACATCACATAGCAATCTAGTACTCTCTTCATTGTTTCTAGCAAATTTTCTTGTTTCTTAATAAGCTACTCAACTTCTGAAATGCGTCCTTCGGATCTCTGTCTCGCACTTTTCGTCTATTGTTAGAACACTTCCCAGGTATTTAAATTTTGATAACTGCTTGATTTTAGTATCCCTCACCTGTATTTGGCATTTTGGGTTGCTCATTTTGCTCATAACCATGCATTCGGTTTTCTTGCAGTTATTTGTAGTCCTTTCTTCTCACACTCTTCAGCTACTTTTTGTTGGAGGGTTTCTAGTTTCCTTTCTGTGTCTGCTATCAGTACTATATCATCTGCGTATCTTATGTTGTTCAAATTGTGGCCTGCGATGAGAAATCCTGGCATAACATCTAGGGTTTTCAGAATATTCTCGCTGTACACTTATTCGCAAAATTAAATAATACAAAGTAAAACGAAATAAAAGCCACAATAAATAAATAAATAAATAAAAACGTTAGTGGCTTCCACTTCTGACAGTCGGAAAATCATTACTTGTCAAACATAGATTAGGACAAATATAGGATAATAATCTTTCAAAATTGACTTTAAATAAAAAAAAGAAAAATAATTCAAAATTAAGATTCTAACATGAGAAACATTGGCAATAAAAGGAAAAAATTACAAATATTGAAAACTACAATATTTTTTTAAATTTTCAGCCTTCTTTTTGGATTACAATATATATGTAATATATTCTTTTAACCTATTCTGAAATAAAGGGCATTCTTAATAATTTTAACCTAATTAAAGAATCAAATAATTGTCGGATTTTAATGAAACTTTTAGTGCTCATTCACAAATGGATGAAATTATTTTTGAAATTATTATTTTTTAAAAAATCTTTGTAAAAATATTTTTTACCTCTGTTACCCACCTCTTCGTAAATCCATGAAATTTTAATAAACTTTAATTTGTTGCGGTCTATAATTTTATTAGTTAACGCAAAACTCCTTGGAGAATATAAATCATCTGTTCGTTTTTTAATTTTGCTTCTATATCCGAAAATCTGCCTCGAAGAGTAAAATAAAAAATGCAATAAAACTCTGACTTTAATATAAAAATAAAATAAAATATTAATTTAATATATAAAATAAATAATTTAATATATAAAAAAACAAAAAAACTCTGACTTTAATATTAAAAAAAATGCAATAAAACTCTGACTTTATTATATGTCCTCCACTGTAACCAGGGGGTTACAGTGGAGGTTACCAGGGGGGTTATAGTGGAGGTTACAGAGGGTTACAGTGGAGGTTACAGGGGGTTACAGTGGAGGTTACAGTGGAGGTTACCAGGGGGTTACAGTGGAGGTTACAGGGGGTTACAGTGGAGGTTACAGTGGAGGTTACCAGGGGGTTACAGTGGAGGTTACAGGGGGTTACAGTGGAGGTTACAGTGGAGGTTACCAGGGGGTTACAGTGGAGGTTACAGGGGGTTACAGTGGAGGTTACAGTGGAGGTTACCAGGGGGTTACAGTGGAGGTTACAGGGGGTTACAGTGTAGGTTACAGTGGAGGTTACCAGGGGGTTACAGTGGAGGTTACAGGGGGTTACAGTGCAGGTTACAGTGGAGGTTACCAGGGGGTTACAGTGGAGGTTACAGGGGGTTACAGTGGAGGTTACAGTGGAGGTTACCAGGGGGTTACAGTGGAGGTTACAGGGGGTTACAGTGGAGGTTACAGTGGAGGTTACCAGGGGGTTACAGTGGAGGTTACAGGGCGTTACAGTGGAGGTTACAGTGGAGGTTACCAGGGGGTTACAGTGGAGGTTACAGGGGGTTACAGTGGAGGTTACAGTGGAGGTTACCAGGGGGTTACAGTGGAGGTTACAGGGGGTTACAGTGGAGGTTACAGTGGAGGTTACCAGGGGGTTACAGTGGAGGTTACAGGGGGTTACAGTGGAGGTTACAGGGGGTTACAGTGGAGGAAATATAATAAGACTTTAATGATTAGAGGTGAAGAAAGGACAATAAATGAACATGGTTCAGGAAGGCAGAATTTGTCGATTGACGTTTCACTGAAACTTATGAAGAGAAGTTCAAAATGGATGATAAAAAATGTATTTACTCATAGTAAGAAAAATGTACGTAAATAATGAATAAAACTTTTAGACATAAGACCTGTAGTTTTCGAGTAGTCTTTAAAAGGAATTAGAAACCTATTCCTAAACAGGAAACAAGGGATAAACCGCGCCCCCTGTTCAAAAGATGCGGATAAGTGAGAACCTAACGATAGTAAAACTTATCTAGTCTTACTGAGAAAAATTTGCATAAATAGTAAATAAAAGTACATTGTATAGAAAAGCAAGAGGTAGACCGCTACTTCTGTTTAAAAGACGGGGTGGAGGAAGTACCAGATAGCGGTAAACTTATTTACTTAGAAAATAATGTACCTAAATAGTAAATAAAGTACTGTATTTCAGACAGACACGTTAGAAGTATGCAGTTGAAGTAGACTTTAAAAGAACCGGAAACTCTTTCCTAAACAGGAAACACGAGATCAACCTCTACTCAAAAGGAGTGTAGTTATTCAATTCTGTCATCTCTACTAAGTTTGTTGTAAAATTAGAGCTGACAAAGCACTACTTGTATTTAATTAATTGCTTCCCCAATAAAAAGTCCAAGAGTTACTGAATGATGTTGTTTTAAAGACACGATTAGGGAGAAGATTAAGAGGAAATTATGCAGATAAGATAACCGTTGATCATAGATGTAGAGACATTAAGTTTATAGCGATCAGGGTAGCATCTTTTGGGGAGTTCGTTCCGCAGTGTAGTAACGCTACACTGTGTAGTAACGCTTCTTTGGGAAGAAGTTGTCCGAATAGAACCGAATAAGAAAGAAATGAAGATGACTTGTCCTGATAGGGCGACTCTGAGTTTTAAAGCTCTGAACTGGTCGAGATAAAGGTGGTTGCTCGTCAGAGCGTTTATCCATGGAAATAGCAATAGAGTATCAACGGTCTGTATAATGGGAAGATACCAATTGAAATAGCAATAGAGTATCAACGGTCTGTATAATGGGAAGATACCAATTGAAATAGCAATAGAGTATCAACGGTCTGTATAATGGGAAGATACCAATTGAAATAGCAATAGATTATCAACGGTCTGTATAATGGGAAGATACCAATTGAAATAGCAATAGATTATCAACGGTCTGTATAATGGGAAGATACCAATTGAAATAGCAATAGAGTATCAACGGTCTGTATAATGGGAAGATACCAATTGAAATAACAATAGATTATCAACGGTCTGTATAATGAGAAGATACCAATTGAAATAGCAATAGAGTATCAACGGTCTGTATAATGGGAAGATACCAATTGAAATAGCAATAGATTATCAACGGTCTGTATAATGGGAAGATACCAATTGAAATAGCAATAGAGTATCAACGGTCTGTATAATGGGAAGATACCAATTGAAATAGCAATAGAGTATCAACGGTCTGTATAATGGGAAGATACCAATTGAAATAGCAATAGATTATCAACGGTCTGTATAATGGGAAGATACCAGTTTAAATAGCAATAGATTATCAACGGTCTGTATAATGGGAAGATACCAATTGAAATAGCAATAGAGTATCAACGGTCTGTATAATGGGAAGATACCAGTTGAAATAGCAATAGATTATCAACGGTCTGTATAATGGGAAGATACCAGTTGAAATAGCAATAGATTATCAACGGTCTGTATAATGGGAAGATACCAATTGAAATAGCAATAGATTATCAACGGTCTGTATAATGGGAAGATACCAATTGAAATAGCAATAGATTATCAACGGTCTGTATAATGGGAAGATACCAGTTTAAATAGCAATAGAGTATCAACGGTCTGTATAATGGGAAGATACCAATTGAAGTAGCAATAGATTATCAACGGTCTGTATAATGGGAAGATACCAATTGGAATAGGAATAGATTATCAACGGTCTGTATAATGGGAAGATACCAGTTTAAATAGCAATAGATTATCAACGGTCTGTATAATGAGAAGATACCAATTGAAATAGCAATAGAGTATCAACGGTCTGTATAATGGGAAGATACCAATTGAAATAGCAATAGATTATCAACGGTCTGTATAATGGGAAGATACCAATTGAAATAGCAATAGATTATCAACGGTCTGTATAATGGGAAGATACCAATTGAAATAGCAATAGATTATCAACGGTCTGTATAATGGGAAGATACCAATTGAAATAGCAATAGATTATCAACGGTCTGTATAATGGGAAGATACCAATTGAAATAGCAATAGATTATCAACGGTCTGTATAATGGGAAGATACCAATTGAAATAGCAATAGATTATCAACGGTCTGTATAATGGGAAGATACCAATTGAAATAGCAATAGATTATCAACGGTCTGTATAATGGGAAGATACCAATTGAAATAGCAATAGAGTATCAACGGTCTGTATAATGGGAAGATACCAATTGAAATAGCAATAGATTATCAACGGTCTGTATAATGGGAAGATACCAATTGAAATAGCAATAGATTATCAACGGTCTGTATAATGGGAAGATACCAATTGAAATAGCAATAGATTATCAACGGTCTGTATAATGGGAAGATACCAATTGAAATCGCAATAGAGTATCAACGGTCTGTATAATGGGAAGATACCAATTGAAATAGCAATAGAGTATCAACGGTCTGTATAATGGGAAGATACCAATTGAAATAGCAATAGATTATCAACGGTCTGTATAATGGGAAGATACCAATTGAAATAGCAATAGATTATCAACGGTCTGTATAATGGGAAGATACCAATTGAAATAGCAATAGAGTATCAACGGTCTGTATAATGGGAAGATACCAATTGAAATAGCAATAGATTATCAACGGTCTGTATAATGGGAAGATACCAATTGAAATAGCAATAGATTATCAACGGTCTGTATAATGGGAAGATACCAATTGAAATAGCAATAGATTATCAACGGTCTGTATAATGGGAAGATACCAATTGAAATAGCAATAGATTATCAACGGTCTGTATAATGGGAAGATACCAATTGAACACAAAGCTGCGGAGAGTAATTACAACTATAGTTAAAGCAAAAATAGCTTTAAGCTTGTCAAGAGCGATTCTTCTTTGATGTGCCATTTTCCTTCAGGGCGTAATCGTTATTTGTCCTCTATATCTTTTTGCTCTTTCTAGCTAGTGTAGGTATCGTCATGTTATTTCTCCCAAACCTTGCTCTGCCATCCATGTAAGAATTATTTTTTATATTTCAACCAAATAATAATAATATTTTTTAATATTTTACTTGTGAAATATTTTTAGGTTGAAATTTGTTAAATTATAAGGATTTATTCTAAAAAATTCCTTATTTAAAAAAAAAACAAGAGCGCGTTTGGTATTGTAAAAATAACCATATTTGGAATTTTCCTTATTTGGGAAAATGGGCGTTTCTTTGTTACTTATATGGCAAAGAACGCGAAGCAATAACACCTAGGTTTTATCAAAGGCGGGAATGTTATCGTCTGTTAGAATTTTGCTGTTTGCTAAAATAACCAATTTTAATCAGAATCTCTTGATCGTTTCCATCGTTTGGACGTGTCAGATTTTCTCCGGTTTCACTATAAGTGAAATCGTTATTTATTTTCTAAGTTGTAAACTTAGCAACTTAGATATTTGGAAGAAAATGTTGGTATCTATAAGATAATCCAACCCTCTTTTTTAATTCAAGAATTTTCTAATGATTCCAGTTGATGGACGTTTCAGATTCTTTTATATTTCACTATAAGTGAAATCTTTATTTTTTAAATTGCAATATTTAGCAATTTATAATTTAGAGGTAGTTATTACTAACCTCTGTCTTTTATGTTAACTGCGAGAAAAAACTGTGCGCAACAAACTAAATTACGTTTTCAGATTTTTTTCCGGTAAAATTTAAGTAGTGAATAATTGCTACTATTTTGAAGTGATTTAAAACTAAGCGTTTTATTTTAAGCTTCATTTATAATTTACATATTAACTGCTCTAATATGTAATTTCTTCAAATTAAAATTACAGTTTTAATAACTTGTATTTAATGGCTTTGACTTTAGCTTAAATAAAGTCTTTTAAAGTATTTAACCATAAGGTTACATAATTAAATGTTATTTACATTTTGCGTATTTAACTGTGCAAAATATATAAAATTAGAAAGAACCTATGAAATGTTTTTTCTATAAGTATAACAAATTACTATATATCTCTAAATTTAATACTGAGATTTTAAAATATTGTCTCTTTATTAACAAAAGGACAATTTAAAATGTTACGTTGAAAATTTAACGTAAATTAATATAAGTAGTAATACAGCCGGTGTAAGGGAAATAACATACTCCAAACTTGTCGGCTGGTTTCAAACAAAAATATATCATTTCATTTTCATTTATCAAATAATAATAATAATAATAATAATAATAATAATAATAATAATAATAATAATAATAATTAATATCTGTTACACCTTTTGCTTTGAGGATATTTATTGCAACACGTTTGTAAATTTGTTTGAATAAATTTGGTGTTGAATTGGATTCACGGAATTTCTAGTTCTAAAAGAGTAACAGATGCATTTTAAATCCTATTTATTTACAGCGTAAGCAAGTAAGTAAAAAATTGTTTGTACGTCCCTCCAGAAAGTTTATTATAATTGTTTTCTATTTTCCTTTCATTTTTTTAGTTTTAAATTTTTTTTTCATCCATTTGCTTAAGACCATCAAGTATGTCACACGTTGTCCCTCTTCCTTTTTATCCGGCCTGTGAATATCAGATTTTCCAAGCAAGCCATCCTTCTGCATTATATGTCTCAGAAATTTCAGCTGTCTTTTCCTGGTGTTTAGTTTAAGTTTTCTTTTCACTTCCATTCTCGTCGCTCACGTGTTCGGTCCGTGGTATCCCCACCATCGTTGTGTAGAACCATATTTCTGTTGCTTCGAGTGTATCCTTCATTTTGAGGAGACTCCCCGGCGTTTGCTGCCATATAGAAGGACATATATCACCCAACTGTTTTAGTTCTCTTTCCAATGAAATGTGCCTGTCTCTCAATACTCTACTTAGCTATTGGAAGGCGTTCTTGGCCATCACAATACGCCTTCGCATCTCACTGTTACACTTATCCGTTTTCTGTTAGAACGCTTCCCTTGTATTTACCTTTCTGTCCCTGTTTGTTTTTAATATCCCTAACTTTCAGTTGGTATTTAGGCTCCTCTTTTTACTTATGACCAGGCATTCAGTTTTCTTGGAGATTATTTTTAGTCCTTTATTCTTGTTTTCTTTCGCTACATTCTGTAATAAGTTTTGTAGATTCGTTTACTTGTCTGATATCACCACTGTACCATCTGCATATCTTATATTGTTAAGAATGAGGTTAAGAGTAAGATTATATCACAAAAATCAAGAAACAAATCCTAGCACACTTGGCTTACAATCCCTATTATTGTGTTTAGCTCCTTCAGGCATCATGATTTCTCATCAGTACCATGAACTGGTGTGGTTGGAAGGTCAGATGAGCATAAATTCATCCATGCGTAGCGTGTCTTGGTCAAGTTGACCTGGCGAAGACAATCTCACTTTAGACGAGAACACAGCCAATATTTTCAGACTTCAAGGATATGTTTGATGCCATCAGGACTATGCCCACCACCGTGTCTTGACCGATGATCTATAACAGGGATACCCTAGAGCCAAAGGTGACGTATCATCACTGTTCTGGATATGTTAACAATAGTTCAATACCATGCGCAGATTCACACACGTGCGTGCACGCGCACACACACATGTATATTTAACCAGTATATGTTTATTCAAACATGTTTCACTGAATAATGTAAACATATTATGTCTATTTATTTGTATACTAACCCTTTCCAGGTGCAAACATTAAATTTATGAAGAGAGACAAGGCGCCATAGCCTTTTCCTATTGATGTACTTTGCATCTCGTCCAATATCATCATCAGGATTAAATTACAAAGACAAATTAAAAGTACTTGTTTAGAAATGAAAATCTACGGTTTCTTCCTTTGTAGATTTCATCTTAGCAACTAGAAATTGATCGTAAAATCGAAAAGAGTCAGTATCAGAATAAATAAACATAATATTTCAGTATTATTCTATTATATATATATAAAAGACAATCTGGGACTGTTCCCTATGCACGCCTACTTTTTTTAAGCTACGCCATTCAAACTTTCTAGGGACACATATCTATAGGGAAGCCAGGTCGACACATACTTTTTGAGTTTAATTTCAGCAATTTTCCGTTTCGCACTTTTTGGCCAATGGAGCCGATTGTTTACATTTGCTCCGTAAAACATCTAAGATCTATAAGGGTTGCTGAATTACGTCACAGAAATCAAATCACACATGTAAAACTCGACTAAAATATTCTTTTATTAAAACAAAAAATGATCCATTATATTCAGTTTTTATTCTGGCGTTTTAAAATTCATTTGGTCAACAAAAAATGTGAATATTTTTCCCCGTAATTTTGAAACAAAAGAAAAAAAATGTGTCAATGGTCAATTTAATTATTTACGTCTTTTTTTTTCAGATTTCAGATTTTATACTTCAGAAAATAAAATTAAAAAAATAAAGCTTTAAACAAAATAAATAACTTTTATTTTTATGTGAAATTCATTTAGTCAATAAAAAATATAAATATTTTCCCCCGTAATTTTGAAGCAAAAACAAATGCAATGTTGTTTACAATGTTACATTTAATTATTTAATTATTTAAGTCTTTTTTCTTTTTTTAAGATTTCATATTTCATACTTCAGAAAATAAAATTTAAAAAGAAATAAAGCTGTAATAAAATAAATAATTATAATTTTTATGTTAAATTCATTTAGTCAACAAAAAATGTAAATATTTTCCCCCGTCATTTTGAAATAAAAACAAACGCAATGTTGTTTACAATACGTGCGTCACGCGAAGCAGAAACATTGGAAGAGCGACATTCCCGACGTGTCCGTGGTGCAACTGCGACACGTAAAATGTTCTATTAAATGTTCTGAATTGCACGGGCAACGCACGGCTATGATTCTAGTATATAGATAATGGAAAAAATGAATAGAAATATAAAATAAATACACTCTATTTTAGGCCCTATGCACGCTATTTTTACTGGGTACATGTATTTGAGTTAATAGCCTTGTCTATATTATAGTATTAAACAATGAATATAAGAACGACTGGTCTAAACTAGGAAGTCTTCTTCTATGTCCCTTGTCCCTTCAGGACATAGGCGATCATGGCCTTCCACTTTTCTCTATCCCTGGTGGCTCTGAGCACGCCTTCTCCAGTTACACCATGCAGTTCTCGTTCCGTCATCCACCTGATTAGGTCCTTCAAATATGTTATCCGCTGCTTTCCCCTGTCTCTTTTTCTCTCTATCTTGCCTGTTAGTATTAGATTCTCCAAGCCCCCCTTCCTCATTGCATGTCCCAGGAACTTCAGCTGTCTCTGCTTCTCTCTATCTGGCCTGTTAGTATCAGGTTCTCCAAGCCCTCCTTCGTCATTACATGTCCCAGGAACTTTAGCTGTCTCTACCTGATGTTCAGTATTAATTTCCGTTTCGTTTCTATCCTTTCCAAAACTTCATCATTGCCCACATGCTCAGTCCATGATATTCGCAGCATCCTTCTGTAGAACCACATTTCAGTTGTTTCAAGTTTTTCCTCCATATTTGATGGTATTGTCCTGCATTCGCCGCCATATTGGAGGACGGACAGCTCGTAGCAATCCAGTACTCTCTTCCTAGTTTCTAGCGAAATTGTCCTGTTTCTTAATACTTTACTCAACTTCTGGAATACTTCCTTCGCCATGCCAATTCGCCTTCGGATCTCTGTGTCGCACTTTCCGTCTTCTGTTATAACGCTTTCCATGTATTTAAAATTTTTGTACCTGCTTCATTCTGGTATCCCCGACCTGTATTTGGCATTTTGGGTTGCCCTTTTGACTAATGACCATGCATTCGGTTTTCGTGCAGTTTATTTCTAGTCCTTTCTTGTAACTTTCTTCTGCTACCTTCTGTAGGAGGTCTTGTAGTTTCCTTTCTGTGTCTGCTATCAGCACTGTATTATCTGCGTAACTTAGGTTGTTTAAATTGTGGCCTCCGATAACGAATCCTGGCATAACTTCTAGGGTCCTCAAAATATTCTCGCTGTACAAGTTGTACAGATCCGGTGAAAAGACACATCCCTGTCTTACGCCTCTTTCTATCTTTGTATATCTGCTGAATTCGTTACCTGCCCGTATGCAAGCGGTTTGCTTCCATTAAATATTATTTATTACTCTCAAGTCTTTCCCAAATATGTCCAGGCTGCCGAGCATCTCCATCAGTTCTTTGTGGCGTATTTCGTCAAACGAGAAGAACTACTAAAGAAAAGCTGGGCCAACTTTTATTGTTGCGGTTTTTACTTTTTTTGCTGATTTATTATGCAATTAACTGTATATTTGGAAAATAATTAAAGGTATAAATAAAAACTGCCTAGATATTCGACAGATTAAATTTTAGCTTCTACCAATGTAAGCCTGTTTACTGGACCCCATTTAATATATTCTACCTATTTTTTTATGGTTCAGAAAAAGTTATGTAGGAAAAATATGATGAATAATATCCAAAATGCTGACATGCCTACAAAAGAACACTCGTTTGACGATCTTACTAGTTTCACCCGAACGGTAGAAAAAGCTTCTAATTACTTCATAGACGTTGATAATCATATTGCAAGGGGCGGTGAGAATTTAGAACACAATTCGATGCTGTGACACATGAAAAAGAGGAAAGCGTAATGGTGTAGTTTACAGCGAATAATTATTCAAGTAAGTATTTCAAATTGCAAGCAATTAATTTTCTTTCTTCCTTAATGCTTGCTACAAATTACAATTCGTTTCGCTCACGTGTATCAATTACAAGAAAAAAAAGTATATTTTATTTTATTTTAATATACTTCCTTTCTGACTTTTGAAAAAAATATTGAAAGAAATTATTATAAGAAACTGAAAAATGCGGTTGGAAAAACCAACTATAAATTTGAAAGCAATTAACTGCTAAATTCAAAGCAACACATTCTCTTTTTCAATATATATACATAACTGATCTGTCTGCGGATGACTATATATATATATATATATATATATATATATATATATATATATGTAGACATCCTCAGACAGATCTGTTTCGATGCATCACAGCTCCTCAGCACGGTTAGACATCTGACTGTTTTTAGCCAGGATTGAAACCCGACCGAATTGTTATCAGTCGGCGAGTCTACTTCTGAGCTATGGGCGCTCGTATCTGAGCGTAGAGTATTCTAATTCATTACTGAATGCACGATGCGTAGATGCTAGAGTAGCTACCGTTTTTTCAACGTCTACCATTCTTCCAGAGTACTCAGTTAGGGTGCGAGAGCGTAAATAGTCCAGGATATATCCTGGATTTAGGGACGGTCAATTCATAATATGCTATAAACGTAGAATATGTATATTTATTAATATTTGCTTAATAGCTCTGTGATATTAAATTGAGTACTGCTCCTGGGCATGACGCTAAACTGCATCCGGCAGCAAGGTCTCTGATTGGGAGGTTGTGAAGAGCATGGAACCATCTCTTAATTGATGTTCTTCCCAGGTCCACCCTAACTCGGAGTGGTAGCACCTGTTAGGGTCCCAGCTATGGGCAAATAGTTAAACCCCCAAACTGGGGTCAAAACATTATGAAAGTATAGAAATTGACTTTTATTAAAAAATATATTTTTTTAAAGGAAAAAATTATTACCACAACACATTTTTGAATAAAATTGGAGTAGATAGACTAATTGGAGTAGATAGACTAAACTATCGCCCGGTTCACACTCCACCCACGTCTATTGAGCAGGTGAAGAGGCTCATCCCTTGTTTCCTGTTTAGGATGTGGTTTCCGGCTTTCTCTTTTCAAATCTTTTCACTCGTACGTAGCCCCCTGCACATCAGTGGCATTACCGCCTTACTCGGGGTGATATGATTAAAAAAAAAAAATTACCAGCAATACATTCATGAGTAAAAAGTAGAAGACATCTTCAGTTTTCTAAAATCTAAAAACAAAAAATGTCATCAAAATCTAAGTAAACCTTCTCACTATAATCGAACATTAATAAAAAAAATTAAAACTTTACCTTTTTGGCATTAAATTACCTACAGAGGTTGATATGGCATTAAATAAAACTCATACTCAAACATTGAGTACTATTTTATTAACATTAGTAATACACACACACACATACACACACACACACACACACACACACACACATATATATATATATATATATATATATATAATATGTGTGTTTGTGTGCTTACGTATATATATATATATATATATATATATATGTCATTCACATACAAGCCTATTTCGCTGTATCACAGCTCATCAGTGTGGCTAGACATCTGCTTGCTTCTGGCCGGGATCGAAACTCGACCGATTCGGTGTCACTCGGAGTCTCTGCTCTCTAAGCCATATGCGCATAGAATGAAAGAATGGAAATTTTAGCGTGTTATATATAAGCGGTGTATACACAAATCCAGTCACCGAAATAACTCAATTCATTGCTGAAAAGTAACGCGTAAATCGCAGAAGGGGTAACTATTTTAAAAATTTTCCTCTCCAGAGAGCTCAATCGTAATGAGAGCATAATATACTTGTCATCTACATACAAGCCTGTTTTGTTGTATCACAGCTCATCAGTGTGGCCATACATCTACTTGTTTCTGGCCGGGATCGAAACTCGACCGATATATATAATAATAGTATACGATACCGGCAACTTGGTCTCATCCTTTACAGTTGAAATATCTGGATGTAACTGTAAGTTTTATTCTCATATACCACCGTTTTCTCTCGCCTCGACCAAAAATCTGCTGAGGCTAACAAAACCAACCTCGCTTCTGAGCTTGAAAAGGACCTCCAATCTGTGGTGAACTGGGGTAAGAAATGGTTCGTGAATTTTAATGCTTCCAAAACGAAGGTTCTATCTGTTAATCATCACAGACAATTGCTTCTAGCCCCCATTAGTATGGAGCAGGCTAGCCTTCCTGAAAGCAAAACACTGCGTCTCTTCGGGTTAACTCTCTCAGCAGACATCAAGTGGAATGAATATATCGAATCCATAGCTAAATCCGCTGCTAAGAAGGTTGGTTCACTGTGTATGTTCGGAAAGTTTTTCCCGTCTGAATCCATTTTGCACGTATATAAATCTACCATGTTTTGCCGTGTATTGAATACTGCTGCTACATCTGTTGGGGTGCCCCTGCCATTCACCTCGAGGTTCTTGAAAAATTTAATTAGAGAAACTGTAATGCGATCGATCCCGACTTGGCAGCTTAAGATGCAGTCATTTTCTAGCCGGCCTAATGTAGCTTCCCTATGTCCCTTCTACAAATACATTCACGGCTTCTGCTTTAATGAACTTAGCTCACTGGTGCCCTCTGTGTATGAATTTACTCGAGCTACTAGACTAGCAACCCAGTCCCACTCTTTTATAGTGAAATCAATCAAATCTAACCGCAACTTCTACTCTACCAGCTTCTTTTTTTGCAATTTCTACCTGTGGAATTCCTTTCTTCCCCGACAGCTACATCTCCAAGAATTTAAATGTAAGGTATTTAGTCATCTCTTATCTCAATGATTCGCATCCTTTCTCTCATGTTCTTTTGGTCGTCCACTCCACTCTCATCACACCAGTATTCTCATCCTTCTTTTACCCACTTCCTGACGCCCTCTGTCATCACTTTCTTTCTATGTACCCCACTGCACACCAGTGGTAGTAAAACAGACTTTTTGGGGGAGAAATGATTAAAAAACACATTCTTTTCTCACACTTTTCGCCATTTCCAGGTTCTTGCCTTCCTGCCACCATCAATATTTAACAATTTAAATGCAACGCCAACTGCAATGTTCTGTCTTCCTGAACCCTGTTTATTTATCGTCCTTTCTCTTCACTAAAGTTTTCTCATTCCCTTTCACACCCAGTAACCACCTTGTGTCTCAGTAAAATTATGTTCTTGCTCCGAGTGAAACAATTAAAAATTAAATAAAATTAAACTTTTATCGGAAGAATCAAACAAAAAATAGACCTATAGCATATTAGTATCTCTTAATGTCTTAATCGGGAGCGGCATATAATTCTTTGTGAATGATAGCATTCATGCGGATATTTCGAAAAAAATTTTTACAAAAATTAACCGAAAGAACAACTAAACGCAACTAACTGGCACCTAGTGTCTAAGTCAGAAATGAAAAATCTCACTCGGAACTATAAACAAAATCTTTACCGAATCGAGAAATTTATTCGAAAAATATTTATTCGAATTGTAAATTTTTTTAATGGAAATAAACTGAAAAGACAATTATAATAAACTAGCAGTATAGTTCGGAGTTGCTCGGGTGTAATAAAAGACTTAAAACTAATCCATGGTTCTGGAGCTCAGACTCTTTGGACGTTGGCACGAAGGACTAAAAAGCAATAGTTGTTTCCAGTCAAAGCGAAACCGGAGATTGAAAGAAAAATGAATGAATGTAAGTCAAATTTTGATTTCCGGTAAACGATGTCAAATAAGTTTTCCGTCGTAAACTGAATTTTGAAGGCTAAATAAGTCCTCTGAGTAAATGGTATCATGACTAAGATTAAGTGCTACAGCACAGAAAGGAAACTACAAGACGTCCTACAGAAGGTAGCTGTAGAAAGTAACAAGAAAGGACTAGAAATAAACTGCTCGAAAACCGAATGCATGGTTATCAGTAAAAAGGGCAGCCCAAAATGCCAAATACAGGTCGGGGATACTAGAATCAAGCAGGTACAAAAATTTAAATTCCTGAGAAGTGTTATAACAGAAGACGGAAAGTGCGACACAAAGATCCGAAGGCGAATTGGCATGGCGAAGGAAGCATTCCAGAATTTCAGTAAGGTATTAAGAAACAGGACAATTTCGCTAGAAACTAGGAAGAGAGTACTGGATTGCTATCCGTCCTTCAATATGGCAGTGAATGCTGGACGATACCATCAAAGATGAAGGAAAAACTTGAAGCAACTGAAATGTGGTTCTACAGAAGGATACTGCGAATATCATGAATCGAGCATGTGAGCAATTATGAGGTCTTGGAAATGATGGAAACAAAAAGGAAATTAATAATGATCATCAGGAAGAGACAGCTGAAGTTCTTGGGACACGCAATGAGGAAGGAGGGCTTGGAGAATATGATACAAACAGGCCAGATAGAGAGGAAAAAAGAAAGGGAAAGCAAAGGATAACATATTTGAAGGACCTAATCAGGTGGATGACGAAACAAGGATTGCATGATGTAACAAAAGAAGGCGTGCTCAGAGTCACCAGGGATAGGGAAACGTGGAAAGCCATGATCACCTACGTCCTGAAGGGACAGGGCACATAGAAGTAGAAGAGCAAAACCCGTAGCAAAAACCAAAATAATTTATTTGGAAACCTGATTTTTATCAGACCCGATAGGATATCGGCGTATCGATTTCCAATATCGGAGTCAAATAAGTCATCCAAGGCTAAACTAACCTAAGTCCATGAAAACTTATCGTACCCATCGGGAGCAAAATTGGAGAAAATGAGTCATATTGATGGCTGAATATCAGTTTTTGATCAGATTCGATAGAATATCGGGGGTATCTATTTTCAGCATCGGGGGAAATGAGTCGTTTGAGAAGATTTACTAATGTGTGAGACTAAAAACTATAATTTTACCAACTTAGAGCAAATACTGCAGAAAGAACTACGATAAAAGAGCTGAAATCCTGATTTTGATCAGACCTGATCGGATATCAGGTTATCTATTTCCGATATCAGTTGGGGAAAATCGGGAAAAATAAGCAGCCCATGACCTGATCGGAAGCCTAAAAAATGTTTGTGTGAAGTTTGGTGACAGTCAGATAAAAATTGGCGGATTTGTATAAAGGACATACAAACAGACAGACAGAAAGTCAGACACACACATACATACATCTTGCCTTTTATATATACTAGCAGTATAGCCCGGAGTTGCTCGGGTGTAATGAAAGCTTTAAAATTAATCCATGGTCCTGGAGCTCAGACTCTTTGGACATTGGCACGAAAGACTAAAAAGCAATAGTTGCTTCCAGTTAAAGCGAAACCGTAGACTGAAAGAAAAATGAATGGATGTAAGTCAAATTTTGATTTCTTGGTATATAAATCAAATAAGCTTTTTTCTTCGTAATCTGAATTTTGAAGGCTAAATAAGTCCTCTGAGTAAATGGTATCATGGCCGAGACTAAGAACTACAATTATACCTACTGAGAGCCAAACCCGAAGCAAAAACTAAAATAAAAGGGCTGAAAAAATAGACATACAGGCAGATAAACAGACACACACACAAACATCTTGCCTTTTATATATATATATATGTATATATATTATCGATTTTCTGCACTATTGTAAGAAGTGCAACCTTGAAACTTCTGAATATCGTTTCTTATGTTTTTGTCTATGAGTGTAGTAAATTTGATTAAAATCGGAGCACTCCTTCTATAACCCGATTTTTTCGATTATCGATTTTTGATATTTATTGGGGGTACCTCGACACAAAACCTAGCTAAGAACACTCGCAGACGCTTATAGTACAACTGTGTAAATTTTCAAGAAAATCGGTTCAGCCGTTTCGGAGTCTATAGGTAACGGGCACACACACAAACGCACACACATATACACACACAGACAAAGTTCCATTTATAAATAAGTTTAGGTAGATGATAATTATCCGAAATGCAAAATTCTTTATTGCAATAAAAATGTGTAAATTAAAAAAGGCAATACACAATGATAATTATTCGAAATACAGATATCGTTAATAAAACAATTAATAAAAATTCTTTATAACCTTAAGTTATATGATTCTGCCCGCAAATAGGTATTTATTGAAAAGTACTCATTAAAGTATGTCACGAATTTTTTAAAAGTTTTCCATATTTACATCCTGGTATTTCTTGGTGTTATCGATATTTTGGCAACCTGGTCTTACTTTTGCAATTTCTAACAAGTCATTTTCTCTTTTAAGTGCGTCTAAGAATTTGCATCTTGTGTGATGATTGGATGACATTTGCTGCGCAAAACCCTTCTATGACGTTATTAGTTCTAGAAAAATCAGCATTGACTCTCTCAAATATGCCCACATACGTATTACAAACGTAGGTATTTCAAATAATTTTCATTCAGTATAACTGTCCTTTCGATTAATTTTCAAGTAATTATAATTCGAATAAATGTTTGTCGAACAATAATTTTCGGACAATATCTACGTAATTATAAACGAACAGTCATTAATTCACGCCTTTTTTTATTTTTTATTTTTTTCTTAATTTGTAATGGAAAACTCATATTTGTCACGAAACACAACAGCCTAGTTTTTTTAGGAAGTCGTCACGAAATGTCGTTTGAAATTTCACCCACATAATATTGCATATTCTTTGATAAACCATTTTTTGCAGCCGCTTTTCTTGCAATTATTACTGTCAGTTTACATAAAATCACATATTCGTAAAATCAAATAACATATGTTGTGGAGTCTTGTTTAGAAAACTACACAATATAATAATAACACAAAAAAGATATGAGAGGAAAACAGGTAAGTGTATTGAACAGAAGATATACAACCTGTACACGGTTAGTAGATTCAGGAATACTTGTTAGTAGGAGTCAAATATATACAAAGAAGTAAGTCCGGATAATAAGTCTATATTCTTGCTGACCAACGAGCGGCGATTCAACTGCCCTGACAAACACCAACTCTAACAACAACAACAACAACTACTCAACAGACAAGTACCACTCAACTCGTTCTGTGTAGGAATGATTATTTGTATACCCTGGAAGCATCCATGGTGTGTGTGAAAAGGGGTGACTCCCCAACAATACAAAATAAAACTTAATAAAAGGAGACGAATGAAAAAGACTTGTTTCTGGCTTCCACCTCTGACAGCCGAAATATCATTACTCGTCAAATATAAAAGACAAAAATATGATAATAATCCTGCAAAACCGATTTTAAATAAAAAAGAGTGTAATTGAAAGCTACGATTCTAAATTGAGGAATATTGACAAAAGAAGGAAAAATTAAAAAAAATATTGAAAAGAAAAATAATTAATCGATTTCAGGACTACAGTGTAGTATCTGTTCTTTTTAGAATAAAAGACATTTTTTCTTTCCTTTTTTTAAAAAAATTATTTTACCCCAATTAAAGCGATAATGGTAGTAGAAGCGGAGAAAAGACAATAAAAAACATGGTTCAGAAAGGCAGAAGGTGATGATTGATGCTGCGTTTAAATTTCTGGACATTCTATATCACAGGGAAACAAGAAATTGGAAATATTCAAAAATTCAAATACCATGCGAATAGCCATCTTTTCCATTATTGTTCTATTCCTCACCACTCCTCGCTAATGTCTTTTTTTTTTTTTTTTTTTAATCATTTCACCCCGAGCAAGGCGGAAACGCCACTGATGTGCAGGGGTTTACATAAATGTAGAAAGATTAATTAGAAAAGAGTGAGGAGTACAAGCTAGTTAGAAAGGAACAATAGAAAGCTGAGAAAGCAGGTGCAATGACAGATACATGGGCAGAGAGAAAGTGAAGATTATGCAGGGGAGGGGAGGGGAGAGAGCTAGAGTCCAGTGGTTAGTAGGTGAGTATTAACTTTGCTTTTAAATTTCTGGAGGTCGTAGCCGTCAGGAAAGCAAGAATACGGGAGTGAGTTCCACAGGCGGGAAGTGCGAGAGAGGAAGCTGCAGGAGTAGAATTGTCGTCTGCATTTGGCTAACCTGACTGTGAATGGGTGGGACCCAGTTGCCAGTCTGGTTGCACGGGTAAACACCTGTTCGAGGAGGCATCAGTGACTTAAGCTCATCCTAGCAGAAGCCATGAAAGTATTTATAGAAGAGACAGAGGGAGGCCACATTTCGACGATGGGAAAGTGGCTGCAGTCGAGTCGCCATATCAGTACCTATCACATTACAGACTCTCCTTTGGAGCTTGTCAAGAACACTGAGGAGAACGGCAGGGGCACCTGACCATAAATGGCAGCAGTACTCTATGCACGGACGGATGGTTGACTTGTATATATGCAGGATGGATTCAGGTGGAAAAAACATCCTGGATCGACATAGTGACCCAATCTTCTTAGCAGTAGATTTTGCTATGGATTCAATATAGTGCTTCCATTTGAGGTCTGAGGAGAGGGTAAGTCCGAGGAGGCGTAGTGTATTACTCTCCGGGAGAATCATCTGGTCCATGCTTATGGGAGGCAGAAGAGGTTGCCTGTAATGGCTGACAGACAACAGCTTGGTCTTAGAGGAATTGAAGTTGACAAGCCACTTCTTGCCCCAGTTCACCACGGAGTGTAGATCCCGCTAAAGGTCAGCAGCGAGTATATTGTAGTCTTTTCATTCTCTTTCAGTCCCTGTAACCCGCTGAGTTTTAGAGTCATTATCGCCTTGCTTGATGGAAAATGATTAAAGAAATAATAAAAAATTAATATACTGTCAGTGATATTGCAAAGTGCAGTGGGAATTAAAAATGCAATTCGTTGCTGCGACACATAAAAAGAGAAAAGTATTGGTGTAAATTACAGCGAATGATTATTAAAATAAGTTTTTCCAATTGAAAGAAATTAATTTTCTTTCTTAATGTTTGCTACAAATGACAATTTATTTTACTTAAGTCTATCAGTTACAAGGAAAAATGTTAATTTTTTATTTTATTACACTTTATTTTGATTGAAAAACTGGGTAAGTGACTGGCTGGTGACTTCAATGCCGAGGTGTTAATATATATATAAATAACGGCAAGTATTTGAAAAGATTAATAGCTGTTTTCTCTTAGTGTGTCAGGAATTTATATATATATATATATATATATATATATACACAAATGAATACAAAACGGTCTTTATTATAGTAGACGGGATATATATATATATATATATATATATATATATATATATATATATATATATATGTACCTCTGTCATCTAAAATAACGGCAAAGTATTTGAAAAGATTAATAGGTGTTTTCTCATAGGTTATTCCCTCTTAGCGTGACAGGAAGATCTAACATCTTCATTAATGAATCAGAGCACTCTGGCTATTGGCGTACGATACATGATACGCTAAAAGTCTACCTCCTTCGACCGAGCCCCCATAGCACAGAGGTAGAATCGCCGACTGACGCCAATTCGGTCGGGTTTCAATCCTGGGTTAAAAGCAATCGGAGTCTAACGGAACTGATGAGCTGTGATATGGCGAAACAGATCTGTCTGCGGATGACAATATATATTATATTCTTCATGACTAGATTATTACAAAAAATAATAATGCACTGTTAAAGAGCAAAGATGTGACAAGAACTTTAATAACTAATAGTAAAGCTTACCTGGTAGTAAAGTGAATGAACTGACCCGACGCTGTCTTGCTTTTGCCTTTCTCCCTATGATCGAAAGAGGACGTATATTACGAGAAAGTATGGCCATTTCAGCGATTGAATTTTGCTTCGTCGGTGATCTTAAACAATATGAAAACTATAATTACTTGTTTGATTGTAGGTAAAGACAGCGGAAGTAAGCGTAGCGAAACGAAAAGGAAAAGGAAAAAGAAAAGGAAGGAGAGGAGGAAAGAAATGAGAGAAAAAGGGGAAAGAAGGAGGAAAAAGTGTGTCAGATTGACAGACAGAGGGAAATGCTGGCAAAGAGGATGGGGAAGTCAAGATAGATTCATTAAAAAAAGTTAAAAATGTAAAGAGAAAAGAAAGATGACGAGCTTCGGCCGGCTTTGACGAATATTTTACAATTTTATTTTCCGTTTCAAACCAAACAGACACTCAATATTGTTAAGATGAAAAACAATTTTCGTTTTTCATCTTAACAATATAGAGTGTCTGTTTGGTTTGAAATTTTTTTGATTAAAAAGTAAAAAAAACAACAACAAAAAAACAAAAAACAAAAAGGGAATGTTATAGAAAGTAAAAATATGAGTAAATAATATATCTAAAAGAAGGAAAATCAAATATTATTAAAAAAAATTGGAATTTAGATTAATGTAAAATAAATAAAAATAAATGTTAGATGACATCAACACTTAAGTAATATTTCTGATTTCTGACATTACCTTTAATAGGACATATGATATAAATTATTTTATAATACATATATATATATATATTCGATGTCGAAACAAATGCAACATTTGTAGTGGAGATATAAAAAAAAATTATGTACATATTCTAAAATATAATTTATAATAAATATTCACAGCTCTATATATTATATATCGAGCAATGTTTTAAATTAATGTTTTGGACGTTGTAAAAATTCTTTCTTCGTTCTGTATTCACTCGGATATATATATATATATATATATATATATATATATATATATATATATATACACTAGACTATCGCCCGGTTCACACTCCACCCACATCTATTGAACAGGTGAAGAGGCTCATCCCTTGTTTCCTGTTTAGGATGCGGTTTCCGGTTTTCTCTTTTCCATTCTTTTTACCCTTACGTAGCCCCCTGCGCATCAGTGGCGTTATCGCCTTGCTTGGGGTGATATGATTAAAAAAAAAAAAATTCTATTTCCTATAATGATCGCCGACGAAGCGAATTTTAGTCACTGAAATCGCCATACGATCTTGTGAAGTTTTATTATTTTTATAGGTACTGTATAAAGCCGAATGCATAGCAGCAAAAAGGGTTGCCGAAATGTCAAATACAGGAGCAGGATACTAAAATCAAGCAGGTACAAAAATTTTAATACCCGGGAAGTGTTATAACAGAAGACAGACAGTGCGACACAGAGATCCGAAGGCGAATTCGCATGGCGAAGGAAGCATTCCAGAAGTTGAGTAAAGTATTAAGAAACAAGACAATTTTTGCTAGAAACAAGGAAGAGAATACTGGATTGCTAGGTGATGTTGGTTCTTTAATATAGCAGTGAATGTTGGACAATATCTTCGAAGATGAAAGAAAAACTTGAACCAGCCGAAATGTGGTTCTACAGAAGGATGCTGCGGATAACATGGATCGAGCATGTGAGAAATGATGATGTTTTGGAAAGGATGGAAACGAAAAGGAAATTAATATTGAGCATCAGAACGAGACAGCTGAAGTTCGTGTGACATGAAATGAGGAACGAAGGCTTGGAGAACCTGATACTAACAAGCCAGATAAGAAGGAAAAAGAGACAGGGGAAGCAGCGGATAACATATTTGAAGGACCTGATCAGGTGGATGACGGAACGAGGGTTGCGTGGTGTAACAGGAGAAATCGTGCTAAGAGCCGCCAGAGATAAGGAGATGTGGAAAGCCATGATCGACTGCGCCCTGAAAAGACAGAGAACATAAAAGAAGAAGACCAAGAAGAAGAAGAAGAAGAAGAATATATATATATATATATATATATATATATATATATATATATATATATATATAACTCTTCCATCTGCCCCTTGAATTCGCTGAATTTTATTTAGACATTTCTGAATAGGAAATTAACATGATTTTTAACTACAGAAAATCAGCTCGTATCCACGATAACGAATAATGGACTAAAATGCAACTGATAATGTATATGTATCTATGGGAGCTTTGGATTCTGCAGAGTCTTCTGATTTAGTTGGATTATTTCTTTAAAGATATCGATTTAACTAATAAGACTTTGTAGAGATGATGGATTTCTGACAGTAAATAAATCCACTGGAGGTAAGGTTGATAGACTTAAAAAAATCAATTTACAGAGTTTTTAAATTTTTTGGTCTTATCGGAGTTATTCATTCTAATATAAAACAAGTTGACTTCTTAGACATAACGCTAGACTTAGTGTCTAATAATTTTCTAACCTTTCATGAAAAGTAAAGCTAACCCAATTTATATAAAGCCTAGCTCTAATCATGCACCATCCGTTATCAAACATATTCCTTTATCGGTTGAACCTCGCATAAATATACACTCCTCTAGCAAAGAAATATTCCTAAAACAATTTATGATAGAATTCTTAGGGATGACAGTTACCGATATTCTGAAATCAATTTGGTAGAAAAATATAGTGGCTCCAGGAAGAAAAATAGAAATATATATGTTATATTATTTATGGTATAATTCTCCATTTAATCAGTTAGTTAATTTTTAAATGGGACATAAATTTCTTAAATTAATTGATAAACATTTTCCGAAAAATAACCCTTTAAGCAAAATTTTCAATAGGAATATGCTAAAACACAGCTATAGTTGCTCTAAGAATTTAGAAAAAAATAATTATATTACATAACACTAAAATATTTGTTGTGGGGTATTACCCACATAAGATAATGGACTCGTCATAGGACCATATGTAGCCGAGGGTTATTAACGCTCGGTTTGTTGCTGAGACCCTGCGCTAGCATTTGCCTCTGCAACTATGACACTGTCAGCCCTCTGCCTTCAGGTAGAGGGCGCTCTCTGCTTCCGAGCAGAGAGCAAAAACCCAGTCGTGGTTCCGCCGAAGGGTAGAAGCACGACTGGGCAAAAATAGACAGACATTTTTTGGCCGGGCCATATAGCCCGGAAATCCCAGTCATAACTAACCATGTGTCATATGTTGCCCTTACTGGGAGGGACAGCTAAATATAGTTGCTGAGACTCTGTGGAGACTCTAGTAGCGTTCACTGACTGACTTACAGTACAGTATTCTCTTTTGGCTTTTCTATGTGTATATCTTGTATCGTTGTATTGTTTTGTCTAATATATGTCTAAACCTGCATTTGCGTTTGTCTTATTACTGATGGTCTTAATTTAGGTCCACATCAACTGGCGACGAAGTTTTCGAACTCACACGGAAAAGAAAAAATTTCTACACAGAAAAACCTTCTTAGGTCTATCGCAACATCAACTGGCTATTCGAACTTCACACGGAAAAACAAATTTTTCTCACGCCACATCGACTAACGACGAAGTATTCAAACTCGTACGGAAAAATTTTTTTTCTATCGCCACATTAACTGGCGTCAAGATATTCGAATTCATACAGGGAAAGAGAAAACTTTCATACCACTATCACCATAGTAACCGGCAACGGACTCCTGAGAATTCGACAGAAAAAAAACTTCTATTTACCAGAACATTAAAAGTAACCCTCCCCACGCATAGAGTCGGTCATATACTTGAGTATCTGGAAAAATATACCCCAGCGGAACTTGTTACAGGAAAAATCTGGAAGTAAATTCATTCTATTTTACATACATCGTTATTCCCGGAAAAAATGGAAGAATTATCTGAAGTATTGCTTCAAACCCAACGAAAGTTTATTATTACAACAGCAAAAAACCAAAGAACAGTTACTGTCACTTCAACAAAGAATGGATGAACATCATCAAAAACAACAACAACAACAACAACAATTAATTATCAAAGTATTACAAGGCAAACATTCTGAGAATGACACTGCGTTTTCCCAAAGTACCATATGGAGTACCATGGAAATATTCGAATACGTGCCCGATAATGAAAAATTTTCGACGCTTATTATAAGCGGTATGAAGATTTATTCAACGTTGACTGCAGTAACTGGTCGAACGCAAAAAAGTACGTTTATTGTTACAAACATTGGGTACAGTAGAACACAGTAGGTTTGTTGATTTTATCCTCCCCAGAAAAACGACGGACTTAAAATTGTCGGAGACTGTTAAACTACTATCGGAACTATTCGGGCCAAATACCTCACTGTTTCACAAAAAGTGGAAATGCCTGAATCTAGTTAAGGAAGAACAGCATGATTACTTAACTTTTGCTGCCACAGTGAATAAACACTGTAATGACTTTAAGTTGGCGTAATTATCTGCCGATAACTTCAAATGCTTTGTTTTTGCTCGGTGTCTGATCTCAGCTGGAGATTCAGAAATAAGTCGTCGGGTATTGACCAAATTGAATAATGAACCAGAGTAAACACTACAAAAACTGGCAGAGGACTGTCAGAGAGTCATATCTGTAAAGAACGACTCGAAAAGCATAGAAGAGTCAGGCGTTAGCCATATTAAAACAATTAAACTAGACAAAAAACGCTACCCCCCAGAAAGAGAGAAGAAAAAAGATTTCGACAAATATACGAAAAGACAGGAAAATCCCTCCCAGGGTCGTGCTACATTTGCAGTAAACTACATTGGATGAGAGTTTACTGTCAAAACTGCTGTAAGGTTGGACACTTTACGTCAAGTTGCTGGTATGTAAGAAAATCAGGAACAAGAAATAGAGTTAGACAGACACAATCTAACGATAATGAAGATGGCAAATTACGGAAATACGTGACAGTGAAAATTTTAAATAGAACAGTCAAACCTCAGCTAGATAGCGGGTCTGACTTGATAATCATTAACGTACATACATGGCGGCGGCTGAAAAAAACACCGACCTTATTAAAATCCCAAAAAACAGCGCGATCGGTGACAGGAGAAAAATTAGACATTCTGAGTGAAGTATTCTTTACAGTTACCTTGAACGGAATGACTAAAAAAGCTTAAAGAATGAAGAATACAGTAATGTAATGAAGAATACAGTAAATTTATTCGGCACAGACTGGATTGAGAAATTTAATCTGTGGGATTGTCCGTTAAGTATGTTCTGTCGAAAAGCTCAGTCTACTACTATATCAAGGAGCGAAGAACTAAAATCCGAATTAAAAGAAAAATTTCCAGAAGTATTCTCAGGAAGTTTGGAAAAATGTACAAAAATCAAGGCTCAGTTAAAATTAAAGGATAATGCAAAACCCGTGTTTAGAAAAAAAAGGAATGTTCTATTTGCAGCAATTGAACAAATAGATAAAGAACTGGATAGATTGGTGGATTCAAAAATATTATCTAAAATCGACTTTTCAGAGTGGGCAGCACCAGTAGTATATGTAAAGAAAAAACGAACCAAATCAGGGTATGCGCTGATTTTTCAACAGGATTAAATTCATCACTCAAGGATCACTATTATCCGTTACCGTGATATTCAATAAGCTGAACGGAGGAAAAATTTTCTCTAAAATTTACTTGTCTGATGTGTATTTGTAAATTGAAGTCGACGAGGAGTGTTCGAAATTATTGTGTATTAATACACATAGAGGCTTGTATAAGTTCAACAGACTAGCCTTTGGTATCAAGGTCGCCCCTTCCATTTTCCAACAGATTATGGATACTATGCTATGTGACCTCGATTATGCAACCGCTTATCTTGATGAAATATTGGTCAGGAGTGAATCTAAAGAAGACCACAAAATGCATATCAAAAACTTATTCAGCAAAATTAAAGAATACGGGTTTAAGCTAAAAGAAGCCAAATATGGATTTTTTCTACCCCAAATCAAATATCTGGGTTATATCATCGACAAGGAAGGACGACGTCCAGACCGGGAAAGGGCCATAACCATCAGAGATATGCTGGCACCGGATAATATACAATCACTACAGAGCTTTTTAGGCTTGGCGAATTTCTATCTAGTTTTCATAAAAAATATACATAACCTTAGAGCACCGCTAAACGATCTTCTTAAAAAAAGATAAAACTTGGATTTGGACGCAGGAATGCCAGTCAGCATTTGACGAGTTTTAGAAGACCTTGATCCCTAACCCACTATAACCCAAAGTTGGACATAATAGTAGCAAGCAATGCCAGTTCCTATGGCATTGGCGCATACATCTTACACAAATTCACGGATGGAACAAGGAAGCCAATAGCCCACTCGTCTCGATCAGTGCTGCCCGCGGAGAAGCAATATTCTCAAATCAAGAAGGAAGCGATGAGCATAATTTTGCGATTACGAAATTTCACAGGTATCTGCACGGCAGAAAATTTGTCTTACAAACGGACCATAACCCTCTGTTAGCGATGTATGGTAACAAGATAGGCTTACAGGTGTACACCGCAAATTGACTGATACGTTGGGGAACGATTCTACTAAAGTATAATTTTGAAATAGAATACCTTTCATCAAAAAACTTTTTTTTTACTTCTACCTAAATTTGGGGTCTTTTTCTCTCGGAGCCGTTTTCATTGGCTCTTTCCTTTCGTTTCTTTCTTTCTCTCTTGTTTTCCTCTTTGAATTTTATGACCTCTTTATCCTTCTCTTTCCTCTTCTTTTCTTTATTTTTTTATTTCTCTTTTTGTTTTCTCATCTTTCCTACCCTCTTTGTCTCATACAAATTTTTTTCTCAAATAATAGGAAGTGAGTTTTCTTAAATTTTCTTTAAAAAAATAATGTTTATTACCATCATTATTAACTACAAGATGAGACATTGTTCTTTCAATGTCAAACATAATGTACACTTTTGTCGTAGATTGTAGTTTATACATGTTCTAATGTATAATGTTTAATAATTATTCATTGCTCTAATTTTATATTGAGCACTGTTTTAAATTAATGTCTTGAATGTTGCAAATATGTTTTCGTTCCTTATTCATTTATTAAAAAGTGTTCTATACAATTATATTGTAGAAGTTTTGAATATTTAGCGAAATAACTCGTTTAAAATGTAATATATATATATATATATATATATATATATATATATTGTCTCTATGGCTAGGTCAGTTTTAATATTTACTTTTTTATAGTTGTTATTATTAATAGGATCGCCTTTAGGATTTTACTATTAAGCTCATTTCTTTTGGATATATATATATATATATATATATATATATATATATTACATTTTAAACGAGTTATTTCGCTAAATATTCAAAAGTTCTACAATATAATTGTATAAAGCACTTTTTAATACAGATGTGTACTGGTCTAACCATACTAGGACCAAAAACTAAGTCCTAAACAATATATATATATATATATATATAACTATAGAGTAGGTATGGATGAGCACCATCACATGATAGGACACAAAAAGTGTCGAAACAATATTTATATATATATATATATATATATATATATATATATATATATACAGTGCAACCTGGTGTATGCGACACCCGTCGTCAGCGACCAACTGCTATTAACGACAGTTTTTCTATGCACGGATGATTTGCTAATTTTAATTGACCCCCAGAGAGCGATCTCATTCAAAACGCGACCACCGACCAGCATGAAAGAATAAAAGTCACATGTCAAGCGACCACTTTAGCAAAAATTCATTTTGGCAGTACAGTCCTAACTTTTAAATTAGGAGAATTTAAGTTAGTAATCTATTTCATTTTCCTTTAATCTAAGCCAGAAACACTTTCTCATTGTTTTGTTATTATAGTGAAGTGTCAAATTTTTATTATTTGTTGAAATGACAGTGTTCAAACCGCGGCTGTCTTGTATTAACACGTACTTTTTACATTTGACAAGTTCACGAGACTTGTTGGTTTCTGTACCAACTTGGAGAAATTCGGGCGTAGGGGAAAATCATATCTATGTGAAATTTAAATGTTTAATGTTTATCTCTTTCATTATCTTTATTTTTACTCTCTCTCTCTCTCTCTTCCTCTCTCTCACTCTCTTTACTCTGATCGTTATCATTTTTTTCTTGTATGTTTGTTTATTTTTCCATATATTTTCGCAAGTTCTCTTTTACTATCACTCACTTCTAAGAAAAAACTGAAAACGTATACATCGCGAAATTTTAAAACGTTCATATATTATAAGAAAAGGCTAGTAATAGTTACAGGCATGAAAAGAAAGGTTTTGTCCTTGGAAGATAGGATCAAAGTGGTAAAAATGAACCAGACCGGAAAATCTTGCTGGAAGATTGCCAAAGAATTGGGTGTTGGAAAAAACCAAATTCAAAATATCGTAAAAGATAAACATTTGATCCAGAAAGAGATTGCCAGTGGAAGCAATCTTGGAAAGAGATTGCCAGTGGAAGCAATCATGAAAAGAGATTGCCAGTGGAAGCAATCTTGGAAAGAGATTGCCAGTGGAAGCAAACTTGGAAAGAGATTGCCAGTGGAAGCAAACTTGGAAAGAGATATGCTAAACCTCGGAAGAGGGGAAACAAGGACCTGAACGCGACAATCTGTGAATGGTTCTGTGAGGTGAGATCCAGGAACATAGCAGTTACTGGTAAGCTTATACAAGAAAAAGCCAGATGAATTGCTGCAGAACGAGGTATGCACCAATTTAAAGCCAGCAATGGTTGGTTAGAAGCTTTCAAAAGAAGACATAATATTTGTTCGGCAATCATCTCCGGCGCAGCAAATGAAAGTACGACAGATGACTGGGCTAAATGTTTGCCATCCATATGTGAAGGCTAAGCACCCGAATGTATTTTTAATGCAGATGAGACCTTTCTATATTACCGTGCTTTACCCAACAAATCCATGGCGATTAAGGGACAAGCCAAAAGGGCGGAAAAATAGTAAAGAAATGATATCAGTTTTGTTATGCAACGGGGTAAAAGCTGAAACCCTTCATTATAGGGAAATCACAACATCCCAGGTCTTTCAGAGGCAAGACAATTTCAATTATGTATGCAACCAACAAGAAATCCTGGATGGCCAGCGCTCTATTCAAGAGGTGGCGGGAAAAATCTATCTAACTAAACTTATAAATACAACTTTTTCTGTGTGTGTCTGTGTGTGCGTGTGTCCGTTACCTATAGACTCCGAAACGGCTGAACCGATTTCCTTGAAAATTTACACAGTTGTACTATAAGCATCTGCAGGTGTTCTTAGCTAGGTTTTGTGCCGAGGTACCCCCGATAAATATCGAAAATCAATAATCGAAAAAATCGGGTTATAGAAGGAGTGGTCCGTTTGTAATCAAATTTGACAAAGAGACAAAGACATAAGAAACGATATTCAGAATTTTTAAGGTTGCAGTTCTTACAATAATGCAGAAAATCGATAATATATATATATAACAGGCAATATGTTTGTGTGTGTGTGTCTGTTTATCTGCCTGTATATCTGTATTTTTTTCAACCCTTTTATCTTAGTTTTACTTCGAGTTTGGCTCTAAGTAGGTATAATTGTAGTTCTTAGTCTCAGCCATGATACCATTTACTCAGAAGACTTATTTAGCCTTCAAAATTCAGTTTACGACGAAAAAAACTTATTTGATATCGATACCAGGAAATCAAAATTTGACTTACATCCATTCATTTTTCTTTCAGTCTACGGTTTCGATTTATCTAGAAACAACTATTGCTTTTTAGTCTTTCCTGCCAACGTCCAAAGATTCTGATCTCCAGGACCATGGATTAGTTTTAAAGCTTTCATTACACCCGAGCAACGCCGGGCTATACTGCTAGTTAAACAATAAGATGAAAACTGAGAGTAAATCTTTTTGTTCTTGGATAGATGCCCGGCGCATCCTGATGTTGAATTGAGCCATGTTAGGCTCCAATTTTTACCATCCAACACAACCGCAAGACTACAGCCATGTGATGCCGGAATAATCCGTGCAGTCAAAGCAACATACAGGACACGGTTGCTCCGACATATTATTTTCCACATGGATGATGCGCTTAATGCCAGTGATTTATCAAAGAAAATTAATTTTCTAGATGCTATATCTTGGCTCAATGTTGTCTGGGATAGCTTGACAGCTGAAACAATAATGAATTGTTTTGAAAAGTGTGGTTTTCACCTGAAGGATCCTGTTGCAGAGAGATCAACTGAAGGTAAGTAAACAATTTTCAATTTAAAATTTGCAAGCTTGTTTTAAAAAGTCCGCCAAAGTAAACAGAGTTTAAAAATTCTAAGCATCAATAGAGGAATTAATTTTGAATATTTTTCTTGTCCTGTTAGTATATACGTTCCGTTAAGAAATGTGTCTCATTAATTTGGTTATTTTTAACATATCTGCGTGTAAAGTAAAATTAAAAAAATGTTTAAATTTAATTTATTTAGTTCATTTTTAATCTGCATTAGAAATTTCAGATGAAAAAATGTGTTGCTGTTTTTTAAAATTTAATCGTTGAATAGACATTTTTTTTATTTTCTTTTGTTTTTTTTAACGTTGTTAACTGTTTTAATAATGTGGCCGTTACTGTGTATTTGTTCAATTAGACACCTCTAATGTCAGTATGTGCGTTGTGTTGCAGTGGATATCGACTCGGAACGAGAAATCGGGGAGCCAAGTTCGAATTCTAGTTGAATTCGTTGCATTCACTTACGCACAAATACTCTTGGGAAAGGTATTAATCCGTATCTTCCCTCCAGTTATGGGTTAAATAACAGGACAGATTGGGTTCTATAGCCTTGGTTGGCAACCAGTCTACCGTAGAAAGCAATGGCAACCTACTGCGGGATAATCTTCTGCCCAATCAGTCATGACTCTTTCGAGATATGATCGCCCAAAGCGTGTTTCACGTATGGCACTTAACTGACTGACCCTAAGCAAGGCGAGACCACCACTAGCGCGGAGAGACTGACTGTCAGTATCACCAGCAGCTTAGGTGACGATACTGACCGTTAATGCGATGATGATTTTCCAGCAGCCGCTTGTTAAGAAAAAGGAAAGTTTTGGTTTTCACAAAAACAGAACTATAACTGTTTTCATATAGAGTCAAATTACGTACATTAAACGCATATTCTTAAAGATTACTTAGTATCACTTTTAACAGTTTAATTATTTTCAATCTAATAAATAACCTCCAATAGTTCTTGTTTTAATCAGTGTATAGAAATATTTAATCCCTCTATCATAAAATCTCTTGTTGCAGTAAGATTTGAAATACCGAATGATGTCACACTGGTCATGGATGATGCTAGCTGGGTTGATTATGTCACCATGGATGATGCCATGATCACAAATAAAACCCTGGGAGACAATTGGGAGGGAGAAGAGTTACTCAGGGGAAATCTGACTCAAGAAGCAATAGAGTCTGATGACAAGGAAGAAGAAAAGTATGAGTCCATTCGAGATGTGCTAACTTACAGGGTTGCCACTGCCCATCTCGATGATCTGAAATTATTTGCTTTGGTTCATGAAGACCAAGAAATGATGGACCAAATAAATAAGTGTCAACATCAATTAGAATCGAAAGGGGGTCACATCACAAAAAAAATAAAAAATAAAAAATAAAAAAACAAAAAAAACACACACAGACTGCAATAACTGATTTTTTTAAGCCTACACCAGTGAATAAATAATTTTATTTCTTTTGTTAACCGTTGCAAATACGTTTTTAATATTAAAAGAAATAATTATGCTGAATAATTTTTTCAACGTTAAACCATCTTATGTCCGTTTTTTTTTATTACCAGATTACATGGTAAAATACTAAAATATGTACATTCTAGAGAGTGAAATATACGATCGTGGGGAGGATAGGTCACGAGTATTTAGTGAGCGGCTAGCTGCTGTATGCGATTAGTTTTTGATGGCATTCGGGGTGGTCGCATACAACAGGTTCCATTGTATATATAAAACAATAAATTTAAAATCACCTTATCTGGAGAATAGTCTATTTCAGTGCGGACTACTTACGTATCGGAATCACAAATTTCAATAAACGAAAGACGCGAGACAAAAATGAGGGGAGGTTGGAAGGTTTTGTTTTAAAGGGAAGAAGTGAAATAAAAATAAAACCCGAATACTAACCTTATGACATTAATTTATGGTTGTATGAAGAATTAAAAAAAAAATGATAAAAAAGGTGGAATTTACGAATAAGATATCGAGAAAAAGAATAGATAAATTGAAATGAAATTACGAGATAATAGAGAGAAGAGAAATTATAAATGCAAAATGATAAGTGTATAGTTGTGTAGAGGCGGAAGAATCGGAATTAGTTATACTTTCGGCATAAGAAGAATTAAAGGGGTGTCATTATATGGGAATATTATTGCTAATTGACTTAAACCTATATTATGGAAATTAAATTTGATTGATGCTGACATTTAAACACTAATTACTTCATCTGATTCAATAGTTGGCTGTAATTATTGTATTTTATTATTCTAATTTTTTCTTCAAAACATAAGTTGCAACTATCTCTAAGACTATTAGGAATACGAGCGTCACCTATAATCTTTAAAACTATCTCTGTTCTTAGGCCTTTCTCCTTCAATTCTTAAACTTTTCCGGTATTTTCTTTTAGGGCTAAAAAATGAGGGTCTATGGGTATAAAATTGTTGCTTCTATTCCCCTACTAAATTCCAATGTAAACATTATAACAATTACAACTTTTTATATTTTCTTTGTGGTAAATGATTACCTGATATATAACCCCAGTAGATCTGCATTTACTGGACAATTTTCTTTAGATCTACAATTACAATACAATTCAATACCAGGTTTGTAAACCTGGATTCACAGCTGGTATTGAACCTCCTGTACTTCGGTTTCGTGAAGGCACAACTACGATGTCCTCACTTTTCAGGGCCCTTTTTCAATCTGCTGGAGGTAGATTGAACAAAAAAAACCCCTTAGGAATGAGTACATCATTGTTTTACTTTCGCGAATATTCGAAGTCCGCCTGACTCTGCTAAGTTAAGTAAAACACTTCCCCACATCAATCCTATTAACGCTCTCATTCCCGATATCAAACTCTTTACAACAAATCCTGCTTGTCAAAATATCTTTTTATCAGCAAGTCAGTCAATCAAGTGCCATATGTGATACACGCTTTGAGCGATCATGTCTCGAAAGAGAAATGACTGACTGGGCAGAAGATTATCTTGCCATTGCTTTCTGCGGTAGACTGGTTGCCAGCCAAGACTCTAGAACCCAATTTGTCCTTTTATTTAACCCATAACTGGACGGAAGAGACGGATTAATATCTTTCCCAAGGGTATTTGTGCATAAGTGAATGCAAAGAATTCAACTGGAATTCGAACTCGGTACCCCGATTTTTTGTTCCGAGACGATATCCAATGCACTACAATGCACATGGGTTGAGATACGTTTCCTATTTGTTCTTTTTTTATTGTTCTATCACACACACACACACACACACACACACATATATATATATATATATATATATATATATATATATATATATATATATATATATATATATACCTGAAGAAGGCCGGAGAGTACAACGGCCGAAACGTCGTACAAATGGCAACAAAGATGAGGACAATAGCCCGAATAATGTAAATACTGCAAGTACTAACTCATCTCAGAAATATAGAAAAATACTAATGCATATAGCGTTTTTCTTGCTACTTTTAATCACCATACCAAGAAACTTATTCGTACCTACGAGAGGGTTAAAATGAAAATAGACACAATACGTTTAAATTATTTATTCTAAACATGTTTAAATATATATACATGCATAATTATGTGCACTCACACACACACACGCATATATATATATATATATATATATATATATATATATATATATTCTAAATTATATATACCACCTGATGAGACGTTGTAGTTTCAATGTCGAAACAAATGTACGATTTGTAGTGGATATATAAAAAAAATTGTACATGTTCTAAAATATAATTTAGAATAAATATTCACAGCTCTATATATTATATATCGAGCACTGTTTTAAATTAATGTTTCAAATTAATGTTTTATATATATAACGATAATATACACGCTAAAAAGTCTGCCTTCTTTTACTGAGCGCCCATAGCCCAGAGGTAGAATCGCCGACTGTCGGCAATTCGGTCGGATTTCAATTCTGGGTTAAAATCAATCGGAGTCTAACCGTACTGATGAGCTCCGAAACAGATCTGTCTGCGGATGACTATATATATATAGTCATCCGCAGAACAACACAATCTGTTCTGGATTCCGCTATTGGCCGACATCTTTTGGACAATCAAGTGTGTGCCTCGGCATATGAGGACAGCTGGTTTACTGTCTTGCACAGCGCTCGGTCTACACATCATCTACGTATTTTGGAAGCAATTTGCTTGAAAATTCATCAACCGAGCCTGTGCAGACAGAAAGAGCGGTTTTTATGCTCCTTACAATTGCTGGTGAGTCTGTGAGTATAACATTTTTTTCACTTTTAAACACTCTTGTGGAATTACATGTTTACATCCCCCCTTACATTTTATGTGTTTTTTTCAATAAATTTATTTTTAAACAAATTCCATCATCTCCCAGCATTGTAAGTAATTTATTTTGCCTTGTCCTTTTCTTATTTCCCTTAAAATTAAAGCCAACGAGAACCCTTGATAAGAGTTGGCCTAAAGGTTCCTCGGGTTTAAATAATATGACGTCTGTTCTTTTTAAAGCCATATATATATATATATATATATAATTTTCAAGACAATTGACCATGTATTGCTATTAAGATTTTATCTAATTTTTCTGGTGTCAGTAGATAATATGAATATAATAGGCTTAGTCACATGTAAAATATAGACCAAAAGTAGTAAGAGAACTAATAATAAAAAATAAAAAATCAACATTTAGTAACATCAACTATGAACCGGAGTGGATTTAAAACTCCGTTATTTATTCCCCCCCTTCATTTTATTCATAACATATTTTGTCTTTTACAAGAATTCGAATTGAAATTTGGAAAATCTGATGTCTTTTTTCTGCCCACTACCCCTGATCCCATGGTCAAAATTAATTGCCTTCCACTCCCAAGGGATGAATATTACTATTTTCTCCACTTCTTGACCTTTTCCTGACCAAAATTCCTCACCTCTTCCTTTATTAACCTTTGTCTTCTGTTAGAAGAATAATCTTCATGTTACGGTCGACAGGAGTTGAAAATGCCAGTCTCTAACAGAAATGTTGAAATATATATCCAACTAAATGTAATCTGAATTTACAGATGAAATAAACTAATATATATATATATATATAGGAAAGAATATTAATAAAAAGTTTTGAATTTAAAAATGTACTTTTTTTTAACAGTATTTGTTTATTTTTTTATTTTTACTGTTCAAAAAAAGTACATTTTTAAATTCAAAACTTTTTATTAATATTCTTTCCTATACATATTAAGACAGTATACGTGGATGATCATCACTATATATATATATATATATATATATATATATATATATATATATATATATATATATATATATATGGTTTCCATAAAGTTCATGTGCACTTTGAAAAATTATAACTTTATATGTATTTGCGATAGAAATAATTTGTAAAAAGAATAAGTAAATTTGTTGTACAGTGGATAACGGCTCGGAACGAGAAACCGTGGAGCCGAGTTCAAATTCCAGTTGAATCCACTGTATTCATTTACGCGCAAATACCCTTGTGAAAGGTAATAATCCGTCTCTTCCTTCCAGTTATGGGTTAAATAGCAGGGCAGATTGGGTTCTATAGCCTTAGGCGGCAACCAGTCTACCGCAGAAAGCAATGGCAACCTATAATCTTCTGCCCAGTCAGTCATGTCTATTTCGAGACAGACTTTTAGCCGACTGATATAATTACTATCCACCAGCCAATTTATGGCCATTCCACAGTTTCATCCTTTTCTTTCATCATTGGTCATAATAACCTAATACCTCACCTGCAGGAAGATTTTTTACATCCATAAGATTTTGTTAGGGTGAGACTCCCACTTTGGAATATTTTTTGAGGAATTGGAGTAGATAGACTAATTAGAGTAGATAGACTAAACTATCGCCCGGTTCACACCCACCCTCGTCTATTGAACAGGTGTAGAGGCTCATCCCTTGTTCCCTGTTTAGGATGTGGTTTCCGGCTTTCTCTTTCCCAATATTTTCACTCTTACGTAGCCCCCTGCACATCAGTGGCGTTACCGCCTTGCTCGGGGTGATATGATTAAAAAAATACTTTTGTGATTAATGCTTTTCACTCGACTGCAAGCCATTTTCACTGAAAGAAGAGTAACTTAGCAAAAGACGAAATTCGACTATATTGTTGAAAAGCTTCCTAAGTAGGTCGTTCACAAAATTTTGGACTTGATGCAGTGCCTGAGGAGAATCCATAGAACATACTATGACAAACAATAAAAGACTGGCAAGTCCTAAGAAAAGGAATTGTCAATGTTTTTAGTAAAGTCCTCCTTGAAAATAGGACATCGTCTCAACACATGATGGGTCTTCTCGAGCCTCACACCTTGCCCAGGAACATTTTACGCCTACTATGGGTGAACAAGCTATTAAACCCCGTCGCCAGTACACTTGTTATACTCACAGACTCGCCACTTGTTTGGAAGATAAAGTGGCAGTGAACCGCTGTCAACACCATCCAGAATCCAATTAACGTAGAAACGCATCAAATCCAGCAACTCAATTTGACCATAGCTAACCTTACCCAGCCAGTGGAAGCCGTGTCTATGAGAGCTGGACATATTCCGAATTATCACAGGCGACATTGCAACCGAAATAGACGTAGGAACCTGAATATAGTGTCATCACAAATTTGGTACTAAAACTAAAAACTGCACAAAACTTGAGTACATTTGTACAACCGAACCAGGAAAACGGATATTTCAGCCGGTAATGACGAAGACTTACCGAGATAAGTGAAAAAACGTCGTCTATTTTACATTCAATACTCATGTCCCAGATATAAATTTTTAATTCACACAGGTGCTGAAATTAGCGTTATCGCTCCAACAAGAGAAACTAATTTGACTCCAGCGCTGTATGGTACAAAAATTAATACATGTAGTAGAAAATCACTTGCGCTAAATTTTCGTATCTGACGGAGGTTTTCGTAGATTTTTTTTTATACAAGATGTGGAGGCAGCTATACTAGGAGCAGAATTACACATTTCGACCTATCAGTGAACATGGCTAGAAAGAAACTGATAGACAAAGAAACCAAACTAAAAATTCATAGAATGCCTTCCCGGTTTCTTTCAATATATATAAGCTACTAGAATGTGCGATGTGGTCCAGTGGATATCGACTCGGAACGCGACACCGGGGTGCCGAGTTCGAATTCCAGTTGAATTCCTTGCATTCACTTACGCGCAAAAACCATTGGGAAAAGTATTAATCCGTCTCTTCCTTCTAGTTATGGGTTAAATAATAAGACAGATTGGGTTCTATAGCCTTGGCAGGCAACCAGTCTACCGCAGAAAGCAATGGCAACCTACTATGTGATAATCTTCTGCCCAGTCAGTCATGTTTCTTTCGAGACATGATCGCCCAAAGCGTGTATCACGTATGGCACTTAACTAACTGACTGATTAAATGACAAGATTTTTTTCGTAAATACTCTGGGGATTAAAAACATATTGAAGCATATTTACACAGTGCTACACATAGGTAAACACCATTACCGACTCTTCTACCCCGCCGGGACTCAGCCGGACAAAATTTTAAAAAAAGGCAAAGGAATAATTTCAGTATATGCTGCAGTTAGGAATAATTTCCCTTCCCAAGAGCCATGGGCATCCGTGTCAAGCATGGTACCGAAATCAGATTTTTCTTCTGGCGTCCGTGTGGTGATTTCCGATGAGTAAATGCGGTAACAATCCGAAATTGTTGTCCTATATCGCATATACATTATTTTATGACAGGCTACGAAATTTTACTTGATTGGATTTAATCAAAACGCACTGCCAAATACTTGTCAAAGAAAGCGATATCCCAAACACTGCTATCACCACACTTTTTGTTTTAATCAAATTGACCAGACTGCCGTTTGATTTAACAAACGTAACCCAATCTTTTCAAACGTTGATAGACAAAGTATTAAGAGGTTTGTCTATCACTATCGCATTAATTGACGACGTATTAATTGCAAGCAGAAATATGGACGAACACATGGAACATTTCCAACTTGTTTTTGAACGCCAACAGCATTTTTGTGGGAAAACTAACGTCGATGAACGTATGTTTGGTGCAAAAAAAAACAAAACAAAAAAAACCTTTCATTTTACGACACACAACACGTCTACCTTTGAAAATAACTGTTATAAAATTCCCACAACCAGAGTCAACTCGTTCACTTCGAAGATTTATTGGTCTGATAATTTACTATCGTAATTTTTGCCATACTGTTCATCAAAGTCAGGCTTACGGCCTATCACGTTGAATACACCAGTTCTCGCTCGATCACCGAAGTTAATCAACGTTGAGCCTGGTCAGTACTTAGATGGGTGACCGCTTGGGAATACCAGGCGCTGTAAGCGTTTATTAACGGATGTGCGTACTTACTGCCATATCACGTTGAATACACCAGTTCTCGCTCGATCACCGAAGTTAAGCAACGTTGAGCCTGGTCAGATGGGTAAATCGCTGTAAGCGTTTAGTTACGGATGTGCGTTGTGGTGCAGTGGATATCGGCTCGGAAAGAGAAATCGGTGAGCCAAGTTCAAATTCCAGTTGAATACCCTACATTCACTTAAGCACTGGTACCCTTGGGAAAGGTATTAATCCGTCCCTTCCGTCCAGTTATGGGTTAAATAACAGGGTAGGACTTGGGGACTCTGCCCTTAAAATCAAATCCCAATGAATCTTGATACTCGAAAAGAAAAATGTATTACTAGACACAAAACTTATACAAAAAAAAATCAACAATAAATTGTTGAAAGAAAAAGGTATTACCGGCAATAAATAAATAAAGTTTAGTTGGCAATAAATGACCTGCCGAGGTTGATTTACCATAAAAACAAGACAACCAACCAATCATCAAAGTCAGCCCCAATGACACATTAAAAAGCAATCAGAAAATTAATGCGAAAGTTTTACTTTAAGGTCCTACATTAGACGCTTTTCATGAAGCAAAGAAAGCATTGGTGAACTTCGCAAAACTAAATTTCTTCAGTGCTGATCAAAACACTGTTTTAACTTTTATAACAGATGCCTCATCGAACGCTGTTGATTTCTTTATACTGCAAAATATTAGCGAAGAAAACAAACCTATATCGTTTTTCTCTCTCAAGCTGAATTTCTCACAGTTGAAATTCAGCACATTTTTAAGAGAACTTCTCGCTAATATACTTCTTCTTCTTCTTCTTCTTCTTCTTCTTTTTCTTCTTCTTCTATGTGGCCTGTCCCTTCAGGACGTAGGCGATCATGGCTCTCCACGTCTCCCTATCCCTTGTGGCTCTTAGTATGTTTGCTCCTGTTGCTCCTGGCAACCCCCTTCCGTCATCCACCTGATCAGGCCCTGCAAATATATTATCCGCTGCCTTCCTCTGTCTCTTTTTCCTTCTATCTGACCACTCAGTATCAGGTTCTCCAGGCTCTCCTTCCTCATTGCATGTCCCAGGAACTTCAGTTGTCTCTTCCTGATGCTCAGCATCAATTTGCTTTTTGTTGCCATTCTTTCTAACACCTCGTCGTTGCTTGCATGCTCAGTCCACGATATCCGTAGCATCCTTCTGTAGAACCACATTTCGGCCGCTTCCACTATCCTAAATTTCCATTAAATTTTAAGAGGAACGCAAATTCACTATATTTACTAACCATAAGCCGCTCACTTATGTCCTCTACAGCAAGACCGACAAATATTCGGCACGTGAAACAAAATATCTTGACTACATGTTCCAATTTATTTTGGACTTACAACATATAAAAGGCAAAGAAACTATTGTTGCACACTCACTTCCCCGTATTTTCCTATCCTCAATAAATTCAGAAAGTTTAACCTGCAAGAATATCAACGAGGGACAAAATTAAAAATTAAAATTGCTAGCCAAGTAAGTTAATTCACTCCAACTTGAAAGTTTACCTATCCGTTTTGGGCATTCAATTTGTGATATGAATAAAGATTACGTTCGACCTCATATATCTCCATCGTTACGTAAATATTTTCAACCAATAATGGTTTGTTACATCCTGGCAGATGAGCATCCACCAAAGTGATAACAGACCAATTTGCATGGCCGAACATGTCCGCTGACATAAAAGCTTTGACGCGAAAATTCATTCAGTGTTAAAAACAACAAAATTGAATAAAATTACAAAATCGGCTATTTGTAAATTCTAGAGACCTGACGGATGGTTCACACATTTGCACATAGCTGCTGTTGAGCCCATTCTAAAACGCAGACGGTTTCACTTATATTCTCACCATATTGAATCGATTTTTCAATGCCCTGCCGCTTTTTCTATTCCAAATTCCACTGTAGGGACTAGCGCAAAAGTTGTTTTGGTCAACTGGATCAAAACATTTGGAGTGCCATCTTTAATTACTACCAAAAGACGATAACAATTTCAAACCATGCTTTTCAAGAAATTTGTCATCCTATACGGAGTTAAACAGATCGAACTACAGTATACCATCTTTGTACCAAGGAAATTGTGGAAAGATTCCACAGACAGCTAATAACTACACTAGCCACAAAGACTGACACTTACAACTGGCTAGGCAACTTACATATTACACGCTATCAATGCGAAATATTTTAAAAGAAGACCTACACTTCACATCAACAGACATCGTTTTTGAAATCTCACTGACATTACCTGGTCAAGACTTTGAGGTAGACAAAATATCGTCTCCATTTACGGACCTTGTCAACAAACTATGAAATAAAATAAATAGGTTACCATTTACACCCCCAGATGTGTGACCAAACAATATTTTATTCCTGCAGATATACGTAACTGAGAGTATATTTTCTCAGCAATCACATTTTTTATAATCATATTGACCCAAGCAAGGTATTTTACTGCCACTGTTTTGCAGGGGATTACATTGGAGAAAAGTTATGAGAAAGACTGACAGGTTATAGGGGCTGTCAGTAAGTGGGTAAGAGAAGAATGAGAATACTGGTGAGAGTGAAGTAGACGGAGAAAGGAGCACGAGAGAGAGAGAGAGAGAGAGAGAGGATGCAGGTTAGTGAAATAGGAGATGACTATTGAATTTACATTTGGAGATTGTCGCTGTCGGGGAAGCAAGTAAATGGAAGGGAATTTCACAGCCGGGAAGTGCGTGAAAAGTAGATGCTGGAGTAGAATTTGCGTTTACCTTTTATTAGTTTCACAGTAAATGTGGGGGGGCTAGTTGCTAATCCTGTGACTCGAATAAATAAGCCATATTGCACCGGTGAGAAAGTGACTATATCTGAGCTGCTAGGTCGGAATCAATCACATTACAGATCCTCCGTTGGATTTTGTCAAGGACCCCTAGGTGGATAGCAGGAGCACCCGATCAGATATGGCAGCAGTATTCAATGTACGAGCGGATGGTAGATTTGTATATGTGCAGAAAAGGAAAAGAAAAGGATTGAAATATTAGGTTTTCCCAAAAGTCCGTAAAGACTTGCAAAAAATTAAAATTTTACTCGCCAAGTAATCTAAGGTTACCAGAAAACACTTGCAAAAATATTGAAATTTTACTCGCAAATACAACAAAAACTATTGCTCAAAATAAAGACCATCATTTATCAAGACTTTCTGCCATCGATCTGCAAGCTTACAGATCTGGTCAAAGTACCATTAAGCCGGCTTCGAATCAAAGAAATCTTGACACGCTTCCTCAACTTCATCAAACGAGTCGAATCGGTGGCCCTTCATAAAGTGTTGCATTGAGCGGAAAAGGCCGTAATCTGATGGAGCACAGTCATGACTGTAGGCTTTTGTGGCAGAACCTCAATGCCGTCCAGCTCTTCAAACTTGTCTTTGGTCTTCCCGGCGGTGTGTGGCTTTGCATTGTTCTGCTGCATCAAAGCGCGCTTTTGGTTGATCAGAGCCGGGTACTTTTGCTTCAACTTTTCGTAGACCCGCTCAAGTTGGTGACAGTAAAATTCGGCACTGATGGCACGACCATACGGAACCAACTCAAAATGCACGATTCCTTGAAAATTCTACCAAACGCACATTATGACTTTCTTGTCGAACCGATCTTATTTTTGAACCGACGGTGTCTCTTGCCCTTTCTGAACTCATCACTTGTCTCGATTGTGCTGGACCAGATAGATCCATTTCGCAAGAATTTACGAACTTTTGGGACAACCTAATATAAAAATTACTGAACCGAATTAGAGAAATGCAAAAGAAACTATATAAAATAAATGCAGAAAGTTAAAGAACAAACAAAAAAGCAATTGAGAAAGAATTTAGAAAGAAATTAAGAATTAAAATAACTTACGAGAAAGAATTAAAAAGAAATAAAGGAAAATAAACGAATAAATAAAATCTTAAAGAAAGAAAGAAAGAAAAAGGAGAAGAAATTAAAAAAGAAAGAAATAAAGAAATGAAAAAAGTAAAAAATAAGAAGTAATTAAAGAATAAAAGAAAGAAGGAAGATTAATTGAAGAAAGCAAAAGAATTAAAGAAAGAACAAAAGAAAGAAAGAACAATAAAAAGAAAGAAAAATAAAGCAAAATAAATAAAGTAAGAAAGAAAGAAAAAAGAAGTGAAAAATGAAGAAATGAGAAAACAATTATTGAAGAAAAAAGAAAGAAAACAAACTTAAAGAAAAACAGAAAAAAATCGAAGAAAGAAAAAAGTAAAGAAAGAAGGAAAGTATTGTAGAAAGAAAGAACGAATGAAACATATAAAAAAGAAACTAAAGAAATAATTATAAAAATTATGAATTAAAGAAAGAAAGAATAAAAGAATGAAAGAATGAAAAAAAGAAAGAATGAATGGAACAAAGAAATGCGTAGTGTTAAATCAAAGTAAAAAAATAACCAGAGAAATAGAAAAAAAAATAATCTGTGTGCATGAAAAATAATTAAAGAAATAAAAAAAATTAAAAGTGTAATGTGAAAGAAAACAGCAAATCAAAGAGAGGAAGAGAAATTAAGCAAAAAGAAAGAAAGATAGAAAGAATTAGAGAGAAAGAAGTCATATGAAATCAAAAGAAGCAGTGAACAAGACAAAATCGAGAAAGGAAAAAAAAAAAGAAAAAGATAACGAGGCAGAGGCAAAGGATTTTGACAAAGCAGGCAAACGAAAATGCGGGCTTATGTTCCAGAAAGGAAGAAAGGAAAGGAAAAAAAATGAGGAGAGAATAAAAGAGAAATCTGGAATAAATGAAAATGAGTGGGCGAGAATTTAATTGGAATAAAAAGTGAAATAATTAAAGAAAAAATATATTTTAATTGAAGTATAGATAAAGAGAAAATAAAAAGAAAATTGTGTAGAAAAATTGAAATAAACTCTGAAGAAAGACAGAAGAAAAGAGCGGACGATGCAGGAAATTAAGTGCGGGAAACACAAAATTAAGAGTGAAAGCTTCTTTCCTTTTTTCCTTTTTTTTTTCTTTCATTCATTATTTCTGTAATTATTTCTTTAGTTTCATTTTTATATGTTTCATTCGTGCTTTCTTTCTACAATACTTCCTTTCTTTCTTTACTTTTTTCTTTCTTTGACCTTTTCTTTTCTTTTTCTGTCTTTCTTTAATTTTGTATGTTTTCTTTTTTGTTTTTTCTTTAATAATTTTTCTTTCGTTTTTCTTTCTTCAGTTCTTTTTTTTCTTACTTTATTTATTTTGTTTTATTTTCCTTTCTTTTTATTTATTTTGAAGAAATTAAATGGACGGAAAACAAAAAAGGCGCAAAAATTCTGAGAAAACGAAAAGAAACTCAAAAGAAAAGGTTAAAGACAGAAAGATCGAGTAAGACTGAGAGAGAGAGAGAGAGAGAGAGATCGAGTAAGACTGAGAGAGGGGGGAGGGGGGGGGGAGGAGAGAGAGAGAGAGAGAAAGAGAGAGTTCGAGTGTGTTCGATAGAAAAAATCCCTGAATGAATAGATAAGAAAAAAAAAAACGGATCAAGAAAAAAAACCCAGAAAACTCAGAACATTTTTCTTTGACAATATAAATGAAATTCTTACTCATTCGTAATTTGTTTTGTTCCTATACATTCATAACGACTTTGGTTTTAAATTGCCTTTTTTTCTGATGAAGAGAATATTAAATTACACTGGTTTATAAAAAAAACATCTCTGAGGCAAGCTTGTGAACTTTTTTCAACTAATTTTCATGTTTTTTTTTGTTTTTTTTTTAATCGTATCACCCCGAGCAAGGCGGTAACGCCACTGATGTACAGGGGGCTACGTAATAGTGAAAAGATCGGAAAAGAGAAAGCCGGAAACCATATCCTAAACAGGGAACAAGGGATGAGCCTCTTAACCTGTTCAATAGATATGGGTGGAATGTGAACCGGGCGATAGATAGATCTATCTACTCCAATTGAAAAAAAAAATAAGAAAACAAAGTGAGAAGATTGGGAAAGAGAAAGCCGGAAACCACATCCTAAACAGGGAACAAGGGATGAGCCTCTTAACCTGTTCAATAGACATGGGTGGAGTGTGGAATTCAAATTTTTAAGCACTTTTGTTTTATTGCCTCTAGTTTTATTTGCTAAGTTTTCACGTACCCCATTTTTATCATACTGCCTATAAATTCAAAAATTCTGCCTATAAATTCAAAATATAAAATATTCATTTTATTCATTTCATAGGCATAATAAAAAAGCAGCAAAGATACAGAGTTTACAATGCTCGAACAGTTGTTTCCATCTTCGTTACGATATTCACAAAGTTTCAGCCGTTGTACGCTCCGGCCTTCATCAGGTGCTTAGAAAATCGAACGGAACTCTTTATTTCGATCAATGGGGTATATCACCACTGCTGTAGCCAGGTATTGAACTCACAACTATTTGGCCGAAACGTCGTGAATATGGCAATAAAGATGAGGAGGACAGTCCACACAATGAAAATAATGTAAATAGTACCTCATCTCAGAAGTATAGGCAAATAGATACGGAGCATTGACAAAACTAAATTCAGTCAGTTAAAGTGCCATACGTGATACACGCTTGGGCGATCATGTCTCGAAAGAGACATGACTGACTGGGCAGAAGATTATCCCGCAGTAGGTTGCCATTGCTTTCTGCGGTAGACTGGTTGCCGACCAAGGCTATAGAACCCAATCTGTCCTGCTATTTAACCCATAACTAGAAGGAAGAGACGGATTAATAACTTTCCCAAGGGTATTTGCGCGTAAGTGAATACAATGGATTCAACTGGAATTCGAACTCGGCTCCCCGATTTCTCGTTCCGAGCCGATAACCACTGTACCACAACGCACATCCAACTAAATTACTTGGAAAATAACATATATACACGTTGCTCAGTGGATAGAGGCGTTGGTTAGTTCCAGTGATTGACCCAAATTGTTGTGAGTTCAATATTTGGCTAGAGCAGTGGTGAACAAATAACTTAGTGTTGTGGTGAATCTTCGTCGCCAAGTTGTTGTCACCTGTTAGGAGCAGGAAATAAGACAGGGAAACAAGAAGGTAGGTTCAAACAGTGTATTAGAATAACGGAACATATGTACAATAATAAGTGTTAGTAACCAACAAAACAGAAGTGTAGGTATAGTAGGTATAGTTACACTGCGTCTTGACTGCCTCTAGGCTATCTCTACACTGTCAAACGACTGCCTCACAGCTGCGTCTTGACTGTCTCCCCAGAAGTCACGCAGGTAGTATTTAATGAAGGAGGAAGAGTTCATTCACACGTAGAAGAGCACCAAACACTTAGAGAGTTGAGTTAAAAGAAGATAACTACATGGAAACCGGAAGTTGCTTCGAACTTGGAATAAGAGTTATATACCTTAGTTATCGAAATAAATGATTAGGCTCCAAATTCCTAGCACTTGAAGAAGGCCGGAGAATACTGTTGGCCATGTTCACCATAGTTTCTGTTCATTGAAACAACGTCAAAGATTAACACTCACAAGTCAGACACTCTACTGAATTGGACTATATCACCAATACTCTGGAAAATATGGTCGCCTTTTAGACACGTCGCATTGAATATCTGGAGCCTTCTGATTGGTTAACCCTTATACTGGTGAACTATAAAAAGGGTCAGCTCATGGCTGGCTCACTAGTATACAGGGGTACCCAAAAACTCCAAAAATACAACAGCTGAAACGTCGTAAACATAAAAATAAAGACAAGAAGAACAGTCCGAATAATGTTGATAATGTATGCACGTTGTAATACAACTGTCAGAAATGAGATCTTTTTATACGATCTTTTGTAATTTGTATCCGGCATGTCACGCAACAGCTTTATCCAGTAGAAGTCTCCCATATTGCTGGTTTTCCAATTGCCTTTGTACTTTCTTTCAATCTTAATAATATGTTGGTGAAACCTTTCACCGTACTCATCACTCACTGAGGTTCAAGATGTTAAATGCGGGAGTGGAGAAAGTAAATTTTGAGTGACATTCAATAGGGGTAGTTAACCTCGACTTTCACCCGGTTTACACACCTTCGCCATAATTGGAACAGGAGTAAACATTTAGCTATTGTTTCCGGTTTACGGTTACTTCTAAGGTATTCTCATTCTCTTTCACTTCCATTTGAATCAACCACCTGCGTTTTACGTTGACACCTTCCGTCAGTTAAGTTCCATACGTGATACTCGTTGGGCGATCATGTCTCATTCGGTCCTGACTAGACAGAAAATTTTCCATCCGATTTTTCTGCAGCAGACTTGTTGTTAACCAATCTATGTTACAATTCAACCCATAGCTGGAGATTATAAGAGATAAGTTCATGGCGTTCCCAAGCAGCAATGAATGTAATGAATGTAATGAATTCAACCTGGAATTCCAACACGGCTCTCTGATTTCTCATATGAAGGGATATCCATTGCACTACAAAGTATATTCTTACTTGGTATATATATATATGAAATTTCATTCTTTTTATAAAACACTGGGGTGGTCTAATAATTATGGCCAGCAGTATAAATCACTATTATCAAACACAAAATCAATTGGACCTGCTGAATCTGATGAGGGAACTAGTTTTTAAATGTTGACCTAGGAACCGCTTTAAATTAAGTTAAACTTTTAGCCTCTCATTCATTCCTCTGAAGACTTTAGACACATCACACTATCTCAGGGAATATATATATATATATATATATATATATATATATATATATATATATATATATATATATATATATATATATATATATATATATATATATATATATATATATATATATATATATATATATATATATAGGAGATGTGCGTGGTGGTTCAGTGGATATCGGGTTGGAACGAGAAATCGAAGAGCCGAGTTCGAATTCCAGTTGAATTCATTGCATTCACTTACGCGCAAGTACCTTTGGGAAAGGTATTAATCCGCCTCTTCCTTCAAGTTATGGGTTAAATAACAGGACAGATTGGGTTCTATAGCCTTGGCAGGCAACCAGTATACCGCAAAAAGCAATGGCAGCCTACAGTGGGATAATCTTCTGCCCAGTCAGTCATGTCTCTTTCGAGACATGATCGCCCAAGCGTGTTTCACGTATGGCAGTTAACTGACTGATATAGGTCTATATATGTCTATGGTATTGCTTATATATTTGTTTTTGTGGGTGTATGTATATATATATATATATATATGTGTGTGTGTGTGTGTGTGTGTATGTGTGTACATATATGTGTGTACATATATATCAGTGTGCGTACATATGTGGGTACGCGCATTTACGTGTGCGTGTGAGTTATATATATATATGTTTTTTTACATTGTTAACGTTATATTGTATTATAATTGTACCGTTGACCGAATAATTTTCCTACATTTTAAATTAATTTTTTAACTTTATATTTTATTATATTTGTTTTGTTGACTGTATAATTAGTATAATTTTGATTATATATTGGTGTGATGGTATTTGTGATTACAAAGGATTGATTAACTATTATCTCTTAAATATTTTTAATTTTCTTAATTTTTTTAGACTCTAATTTCTTATCCTTTCACCGTTAATATATAATATTTATTTTTTTATTTATTTTATTTTTTTATTTTCATTTTCTCCTATCATCTTTTCTTTCTAATTTTAAATGGATTCCTCTCTTCTTTCTTCTTTCCCTTTTCGATTACGCTTTAAGATACCCTTTCTCTTTAACGCTATCTCTCTCTCACCTAACCCACTTTTTTTTACTTTCCAAATCTACGTGTCAGCAGTCTAACTGACTTGCATAATGTATCTTTGACATTCGTTCTTGAGCCGTACTAAGCAAAAATACGACGTTTGGAACGGCTCATGATTAAACATAATAGACATTCATTGTCTCTTATATTTATCAGCATATGTTTAGAAAATATATATATATATATATATATATATATATATATATTCCCTTCTGTTTTAGTGGGAATAATCTGTGATCAAACAGCTAATAATATTCCCAAACATCTTGCTGTCATATTTTACGGCAGGTGTACATTCATATATATATATTTAATCTATTTCAAATTCATGTACTAATATAACAGCTCTTATAGATTAAGATAGTATTTTGTTTTGCTTGTGTTTGTTAGTGTGTGTATGTGCGTGCGTGCGTGCGTGCGTGCGTGTGTTTGTGTTTGTATGCAATATCCAGACAAAGTCTAATTTAACAAGATGTCCGACATGCTGTCATGTCCCTGAGAAGAAGTAACTGAAAAGAACGTAAGAAAAAAATCTTTTATAAAAATGAAACAAGATAAATCGAATTTAATTATTTTTCTGATACTGGCATTTACAAGAATTCGTGTCTTATTTCTGTTGAATATTCAAGTCATGGTTGTGACTTTATTTGGTTTTAACCCAAACAGTCCGGCATATTATTCAGAAAGCTAATATTTAGATGGATATCGACTCGGAAATCTAATATTTAGTGGATATCAGCTAGGAACGACAAATTGAGGAGCCGAGTTCGAATTCCAGTTGAATTCATTGCATTCACTTACGCACAAATACCCTTGGAAAAGGTATTAATCCGTCTCTTCTTTCCAGTTATGGGTTAAATAACAGGACAGATTGGGTTCTATAGCCTTGGCTGGTAACCAGTCTACCGCAGAAAACAATGGCAACCTACTTCGGGATAATCTTCTGCCCAGTCAGTCATGTCTCTTTCGTGACATTATCGCCTAAAGCGTTTAGTTTTAACCCAAACGGTTCGGCATATTATCTAAAAGCAAATATTTAGATGGATATCGACTCGGAAAGCTAATATTTAGTGGATATCGACTCGGAAAGCTAATATTTAATGGATATCGACTCGGAACGACAAATTGAGGAGCCGGGTTCGAATTCCAGTTGAATTCCTTGCATTCACTTACGCACAAATATCCTTGAGAAAGGTATTAATCCCTCTTTTTCCTCCAGTTAAGATTTAAATAATAGGACAGATTGGGTTCTATAGCCTTGGCTAGCAACCAGTCTGCCGCAGAAAGCAATGGCAACCTACTGCGAGATAATCTTCTGCTCAGTCAGTCATGTCTCTTTCGTGACATGATCACCCAAAGCGTGTTTCACGTATGGCACTTAACTGACTGAATATTTAGATGTAGATGGATGTATAAACGAAGCTATATAAATCATTTATGTGAATTTATTATTTGCTTTTATAACGTCACTTCTATAGATGGAAGCTTTTATAAAGTGACTTCTTTTATAACGTGAATATTGTGATGCAATGGATACCGGCTCGGAATAAGAAATCGGAGAACCGAGTTCGAATTTCAGTTGTACTCGTTGCAATCACTTACGCACAAACACTCTTGCTAAAAGTATTAATCCATCTCTTCTCCTTCTAGCTATGGACGGAATGGGTTCTATAACCTTGATTGGCAACCAGTCTATCAGAGAAAGAAATGGTAACCTACTACGGGAAAATCTTCTGCCAAATCAGTCATGGATCAAAAGAGACATAACCGTCAAGCGTATATCACGTATAGCCCTTAACTGACTCGATTTTGATAAAATCATTAAACAGTAGAATAGATTGTGTTTTATAGCCTTGATTGGTCTTATGGTGAAACACAATTATTCCTCAGATAATGGGCTCTCCTTTTTATATTCATAAGAGTTAGCAGGAAGTTAACAGAAGAAGTACTTGGGAAGTTCATGGGAGTTCTTTAGACTTCTATTAGTGTTCAGTAGAACTACTAGGCAATTGATATTATTCAGCGGTTAGCCGAATACTACGGAGTCAGCTTTCAGTGGAAGATTACCAAGTTTCTAACATTTTGGGTACGTTAAGTCGATTAGCAATCGACATAGCACAATTATAACCTTCAGTGCGAAAACTACTTCACAACAATTGGCAACCAGTCCAGTGCAGAAAGAAATGGCAAACTATTGCGGGAAAATCTTCTGCCAAGTCAGTCATGGATTGACGGTGACATGAAAGTCCAAGCGCGTATCAAGTATGGCACTTAACTGACTAATTTTGATAAAAGAAGCAAATAGTAGGACAGATTGGGTTCTATAGATTTGGTGGGCAACCAGTCTACTACAGATAGGAAATAGCAACATACTGCGTGACAATCTTCTGCCTAATCAGTCATGAATCGAAACAGAAATGATCGCCCATGCGTGTATCACACATGGCCATGAACTAACTGAACGATACTTTAACTTAAGAATTCCACAAGTCAGAAGTGCAAGAGAAAAACACTTAGAATAGAATCTGCGGCTAAATAAAGCAATTTCATCTTGAAATTAATTAAATCTACTTGCTTATCTATTAATACGCTCAAATGTAAGTCAAAGAAATCTAATCAGAAAAGTCACCATAATATTTATATATATATAAATATTATGATTCTTCTGATTAACTTTCTTCGACTCACCATAATATTGATATATTATGGCGATTATTTGGATTGGATTAGCTTTCTTCTGCTTGATAAATTTAAGCGTATTAATAGATAAGCAAGTAGGTTTATTAATTTCAGGATGAAATTGCTATATTTAGCCGTATATATATATATGAATGGATGGACAATATCTTCATAGATGAAGGAAAAACTTGAAGCAACTGAAATATAGTTCTACAGAAGGATGCTGCGAGTATCATGGATCGAGCATGACAGCAATGATGGGGTCCTAGAAATGATAGAAACAAAAAGGAAATTAATACTGAGCATCAGTAAGAGACAACTAAAGTTCTGGAACATGCAATAAGGATAGAGGATTTGAAGAACCTGATACTAACAGGCCAGATAGAGGAAAAAAAGAGACAGGGGAAAGCAACGGATAACATATTTGAAGGACCTAATCAGATGGATGATGGAACGAGGTTTGCATGGTGTAACAGGAGAAGGCGTGATAAGAGCCACCAGGAATAGGAAGACGTGGAAATCCATGACCGCATACGTCCTGACGGGACAGAGCACGTAGAAGAAGAATGTTTTCACGAAATGTAAATACGCCAGCAGATGAGAGTGTTCAATCTGGTAACCGCATCGAATGAGCGTTCATCACGGTAACCAGAGAACATAGCGTAAAACCAGAGAGAGAGAGAGAGAGAGAGAGAGAGAGAGAGAGAGAGAGAGAGAGAGGGGGCTAGAATTAAAGTGGTAATGTCAGACCAGGACCGGTAATATTGCAGATTCTTTATTGCATTTTGTCCAAAATTTGAAAAGTTCAAAACATTTTGAGACCTTGTGGCGAGAAATTATTTTCCATTCTTCAGCCATCTCTTTCCACAGACGTATGGCACTTAATTGATTGATATGGATGAAAGAATTGAATTGCAAGAAAGATTTTCGTTCTATAGTCTTTGTTGGCAACCAGTCTACTGCAGATAAGTAATGGCAACCTACTGCAAGAAAATCTCACTTTTAGCCATCCATGGATCGAAAGACACATGATCGCCTATGATCACGTATGGCACTTAATTGACTTATCTGGATAAAAGAATTGAATAGCAATACAGATTCGGTTCTATAGTCTTGGTTAGCAACAAAGTCCAACGGAATAAGGAATGATAACCTATTTCGGGAAAATATTCTGCCAAATCAGTTATGGATCGAACATTTTCGTCCAAATCAGTCATAGATCGAAAATCTTCGGTCAAATCAGTCATGGATCGAAAATCTTCGGTCAAATCAGTCATGGATCATGTTGCGAATATCTCTATATATATCGCTATTTCTATGGCATGTGTTAACCTCTGGGAATCTCCATACCACATACACGCGAGTGATTCATCCCCAGATCCTTTGTATTTTTACAGTAAAAAATAAGGGCATCTTCTTTCCAGGAAATGTTGCTTTCTTGACCAAACCCCCAGGAAAATTTTATTTCCAATCATCTTTAAGTCTAAGGTAACTCTTATTTTTCCTGCTTCAGCTTTATTACGTCTTACGCACATAAAACAGCATACAGTAACCCACTACCTTGAGTGACTCTTGTGCCTTGTATTGGGTGAATACTATTAAAAATAGAAATATATAACAGGAGCACCAGGCAAGATGTGACAACAATTTATAATTTATCAATATTAGAAATAGGGGAAATATGTCTTCTGTAAATCTTCATCGAATGATTTGAAGCTTACGTTTTATGTGCGAGCACCGAAGTTAAGCAATATTGTGCCTACTCACGACCTAGATGGGTAGTGACTTGGAAATACCAGGGGCTGTAAGCTTGAATATGCGAGTTAGTCGAAGAGACGAGTTCCAATTCTCGTTGGGTTAGTTATAATTATTCAAATACCCATGGGTAAGATATTAATCCACCCACTCTCAACCCAGATATGGCTTAATTAGTAAGGCTTATATCACTAAAACATTATGATCGCCAAGAACATTTGAACATTTTTAAAAAATATTTTGTCTTTAAATGATCTTCAATTGGTTGATAAATTGTAGAACATGACAACTTTCGGGAGAGCGGCTCATTCCGCCTTTTCGAGATATTTTCAACCGACATGAATTTATTGTTTGGTGATCTGCTAAGAAAGTGGGTTCACTGTGTCATGCGAGACAATTTCTCGCTCTTGAATCAATCTTCGGTCTGTTAAGTGGCATACGTGATACACGCATTGGCGATCATGTCTCAAAAGTAGCATGGCTGACTGGGCAGAACATTTTCCTACAATAAATTGTCATTACATTTTGTGGTAATGCTAGGGAACCCAATCTGTTCTGCTATTTAACCCATGACTAGAGGGAAGAGACGGATTAATACCTTTCCTAATGATATTTGCGCGTAAGTGAATACAATGAAATCAGCTGGAATACGAACTCGGCTCTCCGATTTCTCGTTCCCAGCCGATATCCCCTGCACCATAAATCTTCTTCTTCTGTGTGCCCTGTCCCTTCAGGACGTAGGCGATCATGGCTCTCCACATCTCCCTATTCCTTGTGGCTCTTAGTATGTTTGCTCCTGTTGCTCCTGGCAACCCCCGTTCCATCATCCACCTGATCAGACCCTGCAAATATGTTATCCGCTGCCTTCCTCTGTCTCTTTTTCCTTCTATCTGTCCAGTCAATATCAGGTTCTCCAGACTCTCCTTCCTCATTGCATGTTCCAGGACCATAAGTCTACCATTTGTTAATACCTTAAACTATGGTTGCCGCATATGGTTTGGTGCTCTCGCTATATATCTTGAGATCTTTGACCATAAAATCAAAAGAAGAATCAGCAATAAGTCAGGCTGCTCGGCTTCAGTCACTTTTCCTTCCCAGTAAAGTTAACCGCCTGTGACCTTTCTATGAATATTTTTCACGCTGCTTTTGTCTGTCTTCAAGCTGTCCCTTTAAGTATCAGATTTACCACGCACTTCTTCCTCATTACCTTCGCCAGAAACTTCAGCTATCTCTTCCTGATGTTAAATATGTTTCCTTCTTGTTTCCACTTTCTCTTAAAAGTCATTATTGCTCACATCTTCCGTCCATGGTATCCTCAGCCTCTTTCTGTAGAACCACATTGGTGTTGCTTCTCATCTTAATCCGCGTTGACTTCATCATTGCTCACATGTTTTGTCCATGGTATTCTCAGCCTCTTTCTATAGAACCACATTGGTGTTGCTTCAAGTCTCATCTTAATCTGTGCTGACCTCATCATTGCTAACATGTTTTGTCCATGGTATCATCAGCATCTTTCTGTAGAACCACATTTCTGTTACTTCAAACATCTTCATCTTTGAGGAGATTGTCTACGCCATGTTTATAAGTTTATATTAATTTAGTCGTAATATTTTACCCGTTTTATTGAATGTGGGATGAAACTCAAAGGTGACGAAATTGAAAATAGGCTCGCTTTAGTGTGTGTGTTAGTGTGTGTGTGTGTGTGTGTGTGTGTGTGTGTGTGTGTGTGTGTGTGCCACGTATCTATGACAGCGACCGTTTTCTTCAACGTGTATGTATATTGCATTCTGATACACGGCCTTCTGTTATTTTAAGTAGCAGTTACTATCAACTGGGTAACGTCAAGCAGCTATTCGTTTGATTAATTTGTATTTGCCCCGTTAAATGTCATGCGAGATTGCGCCTAATAACTGTGTGAATGCTGTAACTCCTTGAGGTTTTAATAAAGTACAATGCATCCCCTTGATTTGCGAGTAAAACCACTTTAACACGCCCAGTTGAATGAACGAATCGAGGTGCAGTGATTATCTGTAAAATGCTATCATTAAAAGGCTATCGCCCCAAATTCTTCTTGAACGAGATATTTCTTCAGTCGACTTGCAATTAATCTCTTATAGTCACGAAATTAAAAATCAAAAAATAATTTAATAGTGAAGACCAACAAAATAGCCATTCTACAGATTGTTTTCTACGTTAGGAGTTTAATACGTTTGTCAGACAAACTTCGAGTAAAAAAGAGAAATGATCAAAATGTGGTTAAGTATGTCCTTTCTAAAAAAAGTTGTTAAAGGCAAAATACTATTTATTTTGTTAATGACATTCACTATTCTCGTAAAAAAACAAAATTGAATTTCCAGTCTTTTTCAACCGTCTAACGATTGTGCGACCGCCGACGACTAAAAAGCACGACAAATCATATATATATATATATATATATATATATATATATATATATATATATATATATATATATGCTAACAAAGCGAAGAGCACTTAGTAATTCAAAAACAAATCGTTACTGTGATGAGCGTTTAGTGAGAAACTAAAAGTAGTGATTTGAATCCGAATTTTTGATTGTCATTTGGTTTGTTAATGTTGCTGCTCGGTCTATTTCACCTATTTTATAGGCAGTGAGCACTTTGGCATTGCGTAGGTAGGTAGGTAGGGGTTTATCCGAATTATTTCTTTTCTTATTCATTTTCGTTTTTGATTTCATTTTTGTTTTTATGTTTTTTTTTCACGTTTTACCTTTGACTGGTGTATTATTGGCAGAATTACGCACACACACACACACACACACACACACACATATATATATATATATATATATATTGGCCATAAATATGAAAACAAAGACTAGGAAGTAATTCCCAAAGGCTCCTATCAATATTAAATGCTACAGCTGGTCAAGCCAGAGGGCTCAATGTAACTAAATTTATTTATTTACAGAGCCAATATTTATTACGCATAAAATTCCAAATTTCTAAAATCAGATGGCCATTTTGACGAGTAAATTCAACAGCCGTCTCATCAGTGAGAACAAACGCATTGCAAAAACCATTAACGGTTTTGTTCTCGCTGATGAGACGGGTGTTAAATTTTCTCGTTGAAATGGCCGTCTGATTTTAGAAATTTAAATTGTTTTTATATTTTACATATATATACATACACTACCGTCCAAAATTATTAGACCACCTCAGTGTTTTCAAAAGAAATGATGTATTTCATACTATTTTAGTATTCATTACCAAATGAAAATAGAATGGTTCTTTTTTTATTATTACTTTGCAAAACTTCACAAGGCAAGGAAGTAAAGATGAACTCGTCCGAACCACCCTAATTCTTCATTCTTTCGTTGATGAAACTGCAATATAGGTAATTATTAAATATTTATAATTTCATATGGAATTCTTTTTAGATAATAATGCTTGTAGTTTAACTAATTTACCCATAACTAGGAGAGATAAGGTAAATTCATACTTTTTATGTGTATAAATAATTGATTATAACGAACTCAAATTTCTTTTGGAACTCAGCTCTTCAATTAACAATACGAAATTAAGTTATACGAGACTAAATTCTGTTTAATGGTCAGCAACTTTATTTTTTGCCACAAAGTGGAAACTATGTTACTTATATGACAGTCCAAATAGAGCTGAACTGAATTAAGTCTCTAGATTAAATAAAAGAAAAAAAACAAGGTTAATTTTGACATTCCGTCTTTTGGAAGTAACGATAATTGTCAATATTACTTGTTAAGCTACTATTCATAAGTGACAGTTTCTGTATGTAGAAATTAATAAATCTCTGCAAAGTTCTGTACACTCTGACTATGATGTATCGAATCGCAACCATAACATTCTATAAGTTGTTGGCTTGGTTGCAATCTCAAGTGAGTGTTTTTAGCGGTCTGATTTGCTAGCCCGAGAAAAAAGGGTCTGAAATGTATATTTACCTAAAACCTAGATTAGTTAAAAACAAAAAACAAAAAAAAAACAAAGAAAAAGAGGCTAATTTGTGCTACTATTTCACTCATGGCTGAGGGAATGAGGATGGATTTATGTCTTTCCTAAGAGTATTTGGCATGGCCAAGGATGCATTTCAACAGCTAACCGCAGTGCTGAGAAACAGGTAAATCTCAATGGAAACAAAGTAAAGAGTGCTGGATTCTAAGTAATACCTGTCCTATTGTATGGCAGTGAATGTTGGACGATCACTTCAAGGATGAAGGAGAAGCTTTAGGTAGCAGAAATATGGTTATACCGAAGGATACTGAGGATACCATGGACTGAACAAACGATGAGGTGCTGGAGAGGAAGCAAACGAGAAGAAAACTCATACTTAACATCAGGAAGAAACAAATGAGGTTCGTAGGGCACGTAATGAGACAGGAGAACCTGGAGAATTTTATACTCACAGGTCGGATAAATGGAAAGAGAGACGGGGGAAAGCAGCACGAAACATATTTGATAGACTCGAGCAAATATATAGCGGAGCGAGGTTTAGAAGAGATCTTCTATGTGCCTTGTTCCTTCAGGACGTAGGCGATCATGGCCTTCCACGTTTCCCTATCCCTGGTGGCTCTGAGCACGCCTTCTCCTGTTACACCATGCAACCCTCGTTCCGTCATCCACCTGATTAGGTCCTTCAAAGATGTTTTCCGTTGCGTTCCCCTGTCTCTTTTCCCCTCTATCTGGCCTGTTAGTATCAGATTCTCCAAGTCCTCCTTCCTTATTGCGTGTCCCAGGAACTTCAGCTGTCTCTTCTTGATGCTCAGTATTAATTTTCTCAGTATTAATTTTCCATCATTTCCAAGACCTTATCATTGCTCACATGCTCGATCATCATATTCGCAGCATCCTTCTGTAGAACCACATTTCAGTTGCTTCAAGTTTTTCCTTCATCTTTGATGGTATTGTCCAGCATTCACTGCCATATTGAAGGACGGATAGCACGTAGCAATCCAGTACTCACTTCCTAGTTTCTAGCGAAATTGTCCTGTTTCTTAATACCTTACTCAACTTTTGGAATACTTCCTTTGCCATACCAGTTCGCCTTCGGATCTCTGTGTCGCATTTTCCGTCTTCTGTTATAACGCTTCCCAGGTATTTAAATTTTTGTACCTGCTTGGTTCTGGTATTTCCGACTTGTATTTGGTATTTTGGGCTGCCCTTTTTACTGATGACCATGCATTCGGTTTTCGTGCAGTTTCTAAGAGAAAAATATATTGAGAGCGACAAGATATATGACCAAGTAAAGGTGAATGATCGCTTACGTCCTGAAGGAACTCGGAACATGAAGAAAAACAAAACTTTGCGCAAAAATGAATGATGTGAAATGTATTTCGAACACACCGATTTCTCGTTCCAAACCGATAACTATGTATCTCAGGAAACACTCTTGTGAATATCTCATGGATAAATATCTTAAAACTACTAATCAATGTGTTCTAGATTGTCAAGTGTAACTATTTCAAAAGAAAGAAACAAACATCTTTTTTCAGGCTTATTTTACTAGTCTCGATAAAATAGAGCCCAAAGCTATTTTGCCGGTAAATATTTTTATTATTACGAAGGTAGGTAATGTTAAAAAAAACAACATATAGATTTAACACAAACATTTATTTATTTACTAGCAGTATAGCCCGGCGTTGCTCGGGTGTAATGAAAGCTTTAAAACTAATCCATGGTCCTGGAGATCAGATTCTTTGGACGTTGGCACGAAAGACTAAAAAGCAATAGTTGTTTCCAGTTAAAGCGAAACCGTAGACTGGAAGAAAAACGAATCGATGTAAGTCAAATTTTGATTTCCTGGTATCGATATCAAATAGATTTTTTTTTCGTAAACTAAATTTTGAAGGCTAAATAAGTCCTCTGAGTAAATGGTATCATGGCTGGTACTAAGAACTACAATTATACCTACTTAGAGCCAAACCCGAAGCAAAAACTAAAATAAAAGGGCAGAAAAAAATACAAACATACAGGCAGATAAACAGACACACACACAAGCATTATATATATTATCAATTTTCTGCACTATTGTAAGAACTGCAACCTTGAAACTTCTGAATATCGTTTCTTATGTCTTTGTCTATGTGTGTATCAAATTTGATTAAAATCGGACCACTCCATCTATAACCCGATTTTTTCGATTATCGATTTTCGATATTTATCGGGGGTACCTCGACACAAAACCTAACTAAGAACACCCGCAGCCGCTAATAGTACAACTGTGTAAATTTTCAAGAAAATCGGTTCAGCCGGGTCGGAGTCTATGGGTAACGGACACACACACATACAGAGACAAAGTTCCATTTATAAATGAGTTCAGATAGATTATTTAGACAATTCAAAATCTTTTGCATGGTTCTTTTGCCAATAGACTTCAGGTGCACCCATTGAAGACAGCAATTACAGAGTACAGAATCTTGTTTAAATTCTGCAGGCACAGCTCACACAATCACTGGACAGAGAATCTCAAACATAGTATGTTCTTAGGTCTAAAACACTATTTATATTTACCGGCAAAAAAACTTGCTATTCGTGGCATTTATATATGCGCCAATGTCCTTGGGAAAATATTAACCACCTTTTCGCTCCTCATATGTGGTTTAATTAGTAAAACTTGTATCACTAAAACATCATTATCTTCCAAAATATTTTTACAATGTAAAAATATTTTCTGGGTTTAAATAATCCGCAATGGCCTAATAAATCGTAGAAAAAACAAACGCCCTACAATCTCCAGAAGAGTGGTACGTTGCGCCTAATAGGCTAATATTCTTGGCGAACATGAAGTGAAAAGACTAAAGGTATTAATCTGTTTCGTCTTCCTCTACGTATGAGTTAAATAGTAGGACAGATAGACTTGGTTGGAAATCAGTCTACCACAGAAATAATGGCAACTTATTACGACAAAATATTCTGCCTAGTCAGTCATGTCTCTTTCGAAACATAATCGCCCAAGAGTTTATCTCGTATGGCACTTAACTGAATAGCTGTCTATTTTACCGGAACCGGCAAAATAGCCTATTTGTTTTCAAAACAATATCTACTGCTTTATTTCGGTGTCGACTAGATTCAAAACCGTACGTCGGCATTTTGTTAGCCTCCATTTTTTTTTTGTTGCACACTATCTTTTCAGCAATTCCACCATTTTTGTGAACAGCTCAATAAAGCTAAATTGTAAAGAAAGAAGTTATATTATTTGAAACCAGATATTAGATATTCTAATCGCTTCTGCTCTTGATCGACAGTGACAACTGTTATATATATATTTTTTAACGTTTTAGTGATTATTAGAATTGACAGGCTTTTCGACATCTCAGTCAGTGATTCTTCCTGAATAGAAAAAAAACACACCTACTTTACACTTTCTTTTCACATAACCTGAATGAACAAGAACTCGTAAGAAATTAAACATTTTTTTTTTGGTACATTAGCATTCATTAAATTTTCCTTAGGTGTGAACGCTTCAAGAAAAAGATCGGGTCGATTTTAGAAGTGTTATTGTATTCCACTTTTGTTTTTATTAATGATTGTCTAAGAAATGGTGTAATATCTTATTCATTGAGATTTTTGTAATACAGAGTGTCCATAAAGTCCATGCGCACTTTAAAAATTTATAACTTTATTTGTATTTGTAATGGAAATAATCTGTAAAAAATGAGCCTGAACAATTAAACTTGGAAGATAATACAGTGTTTCAACAAGATGGAGCTGTCAAAAAGCGGTGGTACAAAACTGGGATGTCGGACGGACCACTAGCCACGCCGTGCTGTACGTCTCCCGTTTCTGCTCGAGTGCTGACCCGCCGCCGCCGTCGATAGTCGTCCAGCTCACGTTCCCTGTCAGTGGGTGAACAATCCAACGCTTGGCGAATTCTGCTTCGCAATGATAGGAAGAGCCGACATCGAAGGATCAAAAAGCGACGTTGCTACGAACACTTGGCCACCACAAGCCAGTTATCCCTACGTGTTAGACAATTTCTAAATCAGGAATTTCATAACAGATGAATCGGAAGGGGTAGACGATTTTATTGGCCTCCACGCTCTTCAGATTTGACTCCATTAGATTTTTTTGTGTAAAACAATTGTGTATGCAACCAAACCTAGTTCATTAAAAGATTTGAAAGATAAAATAACTAATGTGATTTCAGGCATTACTGTAAATCATCGAAATGCAAAATTACCCTTTGTTTTGCTAATGATGGAGGACATGTGGAAACTTAAATACAATTTCAATAAAACCTTAAAAATATAGATTTACTTCTTTGTAATACTTTTTACAAATTATTTTTAGTTAAAGTTAAAAAATTTTTAAAGTGCACGCGAATTTTATAGACACCCTGTATTTTACAATTTTCATGTATTTTTTTACTTATGTAATATAGTAAAATTTTACATATTTTGCTTGTGATGATTTGTAATCAGAATTCTGATTTGAATATATTTTCCATTCAATGTATGTAATGCAAAAATATATCAAAATTATTTAGATTTATTCTTGAAATAGTAAAATTTTGAAGTCAGATTGTAAGAAAATAAGTTTTTATGTACATTTTTCAGACGATTTTTAAAACTAAATGGCTGAAAATCGATAAAAGGTATGAATCTAATTTTCGGTGTCAAGCATCTAACCCCAGCCTTTGCAGGGTGAGCAACATTGATTTTCTAAAAAAAGATGAAAAATCAACAAGTCGTATTGTGAGAACCAAAAAAATATTGATTTCTTTTTTCTGAGTTAAGAGTGGTTCCTGTTTGTAATATCGATACAGTTTAAAATCAATCCAGAGAATAGAGAGTTATTTCACCTAGTATTTAATTACAAATGTCAAATTTGGAAGTGTGTTAAAATCATGGATATAGTGATTTTTTTTTCATTTTCAGAATTTTAAAAATATTTTAAACACTTTTTAAGTAAAAGAAATTGTATTAATCTTTTTTTCTCAAACATGAAAAAATAAGTGATAATTAATAATTTTAAGCAAAGAATAAACGAATACATACTTCTACGACAGTATTTACATTATTCGGACTATTGTCCTCATCTTTGTTACCATTTGTACGACGTTTCGGCCATTTTACGCTCTAGCCTTTTTCAGGTGCTAGGAATTTTGAACTGAACCCTTTATTACAATCACCGAGGTATATCATTCTCATCCCTAGCTCAGTAATGACGCTTTTGGAAGTCAGGAGTTATCTCGCTCTAACCCTGCTGTAGGCTGGTTTTGAACTCACAACACTTGGGTCAAGTCACAGGAACTAACCAACGTCTATATCTACTGTGCCATGTGTCCTTAAGAAAATTCCTAACACCGGAGGGTACAATGGCCGAAACGTCGTAAAAAAAGATGAGGACAATGGTCCGAAGAGTGTAAATACTGTAAATACTACCATATCTCAGAAAATATAGACCAATACTTCTACTAATGCATTTAAATTTTTGCTCTTTAATTGAAAATATATCCAGTTTATATTCTTTATTGAAAAGAAATCTTCTTGTATACACCGGCTAAAAATGTCTGTTTTCATATGTTAAAAGCTTTTTCAATAACAATGTAAAAATCAGAGATCGACAATGTTTCGAAATTATAAACATGACCCCACTTTTCATTTTTTTCATCCTGACAATTACAGCAACCAAAGGAAGGTGTAAAGAATGCTAATATACAAACAGTAGTTCTAAAGAATGTTGATATACTGTTGTCTAAAGAATATTAGTATGCAAATGTTTGATCTAAAGATTGTTAATGTAAAAAAGAAAATTTAAAGAATGCTAATATACGAGATACTGGTTTTAAGAATCTTAATATTTTTTTTTTAATCATTTCACCCCGAGCAAGGCAGAAACGCCACTGATGTGCAGGGGGTTACATAAATGTAGAAAGATTAATTAGAAAAAAGTGAGGAGTAAAAACTAGTTAGAAAGGAACAATAGAAATCTGAGAAAGCAGGTGCAATGACAGATACATGGGCGGAGAGAACGTGAAGATTATACAGGGGAGGGGAGAGAGAGCTAGAGTCCAGTGGTTAGTAGGTGAGTATTAACTTTGCTTTTAAATTTCTGGAGGTCGTAGCCGTCAGGAAAGCAAGAATACGGGAGTGAGTTCCACAGGCGGGAAGTGCGAGAGAGGAAGCTGCAGAAGAAGAATTGTCGTCTGCGTTTGGCTAACCTGACTGTGAATGGGTGGGACCCAGTTGCCAGTCTGGTTGCACGGGTAAACACCTGTTTGAGGAGGCATCAGTGACTTAAGCTCATCCGAGCAGAAGCCATGAAAGTATTTATAGAAGAGACAGAGGGAGGCCACATTTCGACGATGGGAAAGTGGCTGCAGACGAGTCGCCAGATCAGTACCTATCACATTACAGACTCTCCTTTGGAGCTTGTCAAGAACACTGAGGAGAACGGCAGGGGCACCTGACCATAAATGGCAGCAGTACTCCATGCACGGACGGATGGTTGACTTGTATATATGCAGGATGGATTCAGGTGAAAAAAACATCCTGGATCGACATAGTGACCCAATCTTCTTAGCAGTATATTTTGCTATGGATTCAATATAGTGCTTCCATTTGAGGTCTGAGGACAGGGTAAGTCCGAGGAGGCGTAGTGTATTACTCTCCGGGAGAATCATCTGGTCCATGCTTATGGGAGGCAGAAGAGGTTGCCTGTAATGGTTGACAGACAACAGCTTGGTCTTAGAGGAATTGAAGTTGACAAGCCACTTCTTGCCCCAGTTCACCACAGAGTGTAGATCCCGCTCAAGGTCAGCAGCGAGATTATGTCTGTCCGCCACGACAGGTTTCTTACTGGAGCGGAAGTATATTGTAGTGTCATCTGCGTAGATGCCTACTTGGGACTTGATCTCATCTGGGAGGTCGTTGATGAAAATAAGGAAGAGCGTTGGGCCCAGGATAAAGCCTTGTGGGACACCAGCATTCGTGCTGTAGGAAGAAGAGGCACGCCCATTCAGAACGACCTTCATTTTGCGGTTATTTAAGAAAGATTGGATTAGGTCAAGCAGGCGACCGGTAATACCATAACCGCGTAGTTTGCATAGGAGGCCAGGGTGCCAAACCCTGTCGAAAGCCTTGGAGATATCCAGAGCAACCGCGCGAGCCTCGTCAGACTCATCAAGGGCCTGTAGCATGTACTCCGTTACAGTTGTTAGCAGGTCGGCTGTGGACCTGTCAAATCGGAATCCATATTGCCTGTCGGAGAACAGTTTGTGGGCGGTGAGATGATGAACTATTTCAGCATTGATTATAGCCTCGAACACTTTCCCGAATATTGGTAGAAGACTGATAGGGCGATAGTTGGATGGGTCCGAGGGTTCACCACAGTTCTTAAAGACAGGAATGACTGAGGAGAATTTCCAGCATGCAGGAAAGCAGGAAGCAGAAATGCAGTAGTTACACAGTTTAGAGAGGACAGGGGAAAGTTCAGGGGCACACCTCTTAAGGACTATCACCGGGATTCCATCGTCTCCACACGCCTTATGTGGGTCGAGTTTTGAAATTACTCTGGATACTACTGTCGGGGTAATATATACGTCGTGCAGTTTGGCCTCAGTTCTAATAGGGAAGTCGGGTGGGTGCACTCCGGACGAGTCGAATGTGGAGTTGGATGAGAATCTGCGGGCAAAGCACTCAGCTTTCTCCGCAGATGACGTGAGAACATCAAATCCATGGATTAAAGGAGGTATTGAGGATTTCCTATTGTTGAGCACTCGTTTACAAATCCTCCAATAATCCTTGGAGCCGAACTTGCGGTCAGCTATGTGCTGTCGCATTCTCTCAGCAAACAACTGTTTGGCGTCATTTAGGGTTCTCTTGCACTCACTGCGAGCAGATGTGAACAGGCGCCTATTGTGATCAGTTGGCTGTCTCCGGAATAGACGGAAGTAATGGTTCCTGTGGGCAATGGCGGCTGAGCAGGCCGGAGAGAACCACGGAGAGGAATGAGGTTTTAAGCAATACTTCCTGGTGGGTATGAAGGCATCAATGCCAGCTTTCACCCATGACGAGACCTCAGAGGCACAGTCATCAACTGATAGGTCAAACACTTTTCCCCAAGGGACGTCGCAGAGGAAATCGCGAAAGGCATCCCAGTCAGCTTTTTGGTAGAGGTAGGAGGTTCTATAAGTAGGGGGTTCCTGGGGGGAGTGAGATTGGAAAGAAATACTGAGGGAGACTACAGCGTGGTCGGAGTTGCCGAGAGGGCAAAGCTGCGAGACTTGACAGGCGTCGGGCACAGAGGTGAAACATATATTTAGCAGTGAGGAATGACCCGAGGGTGTGCTTGGGAAGCGAGTGGGGAAGTCCACCACTTGCGTAAGGGATTGGGAAATAGCAAAGTTCATGGCGTGAATGCCCGCCGAATCAGTAACGGCGTTTTCAAGCCACTCAGAGTGATGGGCATTGAGGTCTCCAAATACAAATATGTGGGCAAATGGGTGATAGGAAATAGCCTTATCTATGTCGTCGGCAATGCTATCTAGTAGGGAGCAGTCAGGAGAGGAGGGAGAACGGTAAAGGAAGAATAGGTAGCTAACCGAACTGAGGAGAGACAAGCGGAGACATATGTATTGGTGGTCAGTAGATTCGAGTGAAGTCACCCTAGTTATGGGGAGGTGTTCGCTGACATAAACACCCAGCCCATGCATGTGGACAGTGGAATCCTTCCTTAAAAGGGGAAGATAACCAGGGATGAAGAGGTCAGAGGAGGGAATAGCTGAGTTGAGGTTAGTTTCGCAGAGCGCGAGGATGTCAGGGGACTTTTCATGCAGGAACGCTTCTACACTAGGAAAGTTAGTACGAATGCCTCGGATATTAGTGAAGGAGAGGTTAATGGGCTTAGGTGGTTTGGATTTAACTGGTTTAGGGTCATTTCTGATTTCTTTCGTCATGTTTTTTGTTCATAGAAAGGGACCTAGGGTAGAGGATACAGGCGGTCATTACCCACGATCTGTGCTGGGATGGAAACTGGCTAGGGCTGCAACAAGGTGTGGCCTCGGGGTTGCCCACCGAAAGCGCTTGCAGGGACACCTATCCATGCGCGACATGGCACTACAAGAACCCCGATATTATACAACTGTTGATCAGAGCAGCCGCTCTTGACGCTACGCAAGAGTTAGGGCTCCTAACTACCAGTCGGAAGCAGCAACCAGGAAACTGCCAACCCGGTACCCTCACAGTGATGAGCCATTGCCACCAACCGGCCAGATCGCAGGAAACTCACGGAAGCACCAGTACAAAGGTCTGAAGAGAGAAAAGAGAAAACCGGAAACCACTTCCTAAACAGGAAACAAGGAACGAGCCTCTACTCCAGTTCAATAGATGTGGGAGGAGTATTGACCGGGCGATAGTGTGACCTATCTACTCCTATTAAAAAAAAACAAAAAAAAACAAACAAACAAACAAACACGAACAACCTTCGAAAAAACACAAACTTACAAAAGTGGAGTTAACTAAGTTTTAACTTAGTTAAAGTCCAAATGAAAATATCTAAAGAATGCTAAAATACAAAAAGAATGTCTAAAGAATGTTCACATACAAAAGGGTGATCTAAAGAATTTTAATATAAAAAGGAAGGTGTAAAGAATATACATATGAAATGTTTAAAGAATGTTAATATATAAAAGGAAGGTCTAAAGAATGATGAATTGCAAAATTGTGGTCTGAAAAGGTTTAAAAACTAAAGAAATATCTAAAGAATGCTAAAATACAAAAAAGAATGTCTAAAGAATGTTCACATACAAAAGGGTGATCCAAAGAATTTTAATATAAAAAGGAAGGTGTAAAGAATATACATATGAAATGTTTAAAGAATGTTAATATATAAAAGGAAGGTCTAAAGAATGATAAATTGCAAAATTGTGGTCTGAAAAGGTTTAAAAACTAAAGAAATATCGAAAGAATGCTAAAATACAAAAAGAATGTCTAAAGAATGTTCACATACAAAAGGGTGATCTAAAGAATTTTAATATAAAAAGGAAGGTGTAAAGAATATACATATGAAATGTTTAAAGAATGTTAATATATAAAAGGAAGGTCTAAAGAATGATAAATTGCAAAATTGTGGTCTTTCAGAACTAAAGAAATATCTAAAGAATGCTAAAATACAAAAAGAATGTATAAAGAATGTTCACATACAAAAGGGTGATCTAAAGAATTTTAATATAAAAAGGAAGGTGTAAAGAATATACATATGAAATGTTTAAAGAATGTTAATATATAAAAGGAAGGTCTAAAGAATGATAAATTGCAAAATTGTGGTCTGAAAAGGTTTAAAAACTAAAGAAATATCTAAAGAATGCTAAAATACAAAAAGAATGTATAAAGAATATTCACATACAAAAGGGTGATCTAAAGAATTTTAATATAAAAAGGAAGGTGTAAAGAATATACATATGAAATGTTTAAAGAATGTTAATATATAAAAGGAAGGTCTAAAGAATGATGAATTGCAAAATTGTGGTCTGAAAAGGTTTAAAAACTAAAGAAATATCTAAAGAATGCTAAAATACAAAAAGAATGTATAAAGAATGTTCACATACAAAAGGGTGATCTAAAGAATTTTAATATAAAAAGGAAGGTGTAAAGAATATACATATGAAATGTTTAAAGAATGTTAATATATAAAAGGAAGGTCTAAAGAATGATAAATTGCAAAATTGTGGTCTGAAAAGGTTTAAAAACTAAAGAAATATCTAAAGAATGCTAAAATACAAAAAGAATGTCTAAAGAATGTTCACATACAAAAGGGTGATCTAAAGAATTTTAATATAAAAAGGAAGGTGTAAAGAATATACATATGAAATGTTTAAAGAATGTTAATATATAAATGGAAGGTCTAAAGAATGATAAATTGCAAAATTGTGGTCTGAAAAGGTTTAAAAACTAAAGAAATATCTGAAGAATGCAAAAAAAACAACATTTGTCGTACTTTTTAAGAATGGACCAGCTTATTTAGTAGTTTCAGAAATTTATATATATGAAAAGATCACGGTATTTGTTTTTTTATACTAAATATCAACCAATACCAGGCTAGAGAATCACACAAGGTAGAGTGTTACACTCCAAATAGTAAGGATGAATGAAGAATGTGATATTGTAATGAAACAGGTAACAGGGGATTTTTCACTCTGATATTCAAAATTAATTTTATTTAATTCAAGACACTATCAATTCCCATCAGCCAGCCTGCGGTTGTACGACCACACGTTCTCTCATCTGAAATATGGATCTTATATAGTCTGCGATGTTTTGAAGACTCCCTTTATCACTACTATGGGTGGCAGATATATAATCTATCGCTTTCATTCGATGCGTTCAGATACTGACAAACCAAGGTGCAGCTTATCCATCACGTGTATCTACATTCGGAGGTTAGGAAGCCACCACAGGTCTAATCTGCTCCTGGCTTCTCCGACATTACATAGAGACATGATCATTGGGAGAACCATATGCTGGTGAAAAGAATTGAATGTTAGAAGGATAAGAGGATAGATAAACGATTGACCTTTAACTTGAAGTCGTTAAGACTATACTCTCCTAGAAAGTAACCACGCGGGAGTTTTTGTCCACAAACTGACAGTTCTTGGTTTTCTTTTTTCTTAGATTTGGGTCCTGAAGGAAATAAGTATAATTAGACTTCGCGGAAGTAGAACGGCGTTTTCTATCTGTAAAAATCTAAACTTGTTCTTTTGTATCGTGGCTCTTAAGAACATAGGCAGACATAGCTCTTCACAACTTCTTGTCCATTGTAGCATTAAAATTCGAAGGTTCGAGTTCAAATTACTTCAAATTGTCTACCTACAGTCATACTCGAAAAAAAATGAAACCACAATTCGCCACATAAATAGGCATAGAATAATGTTGTCAGGCGCCCCTGCTGTTCATCTCAGTGTTCTCGACAGGCTCCAAAGGAAAATATGTAAAGTGATAGTCCCGAATTGGCAGCTCGACACCAGCCACTTTCTTTTCGGCGGGATGCGGCTTTTCTCCAACTCTTCTACAAATATTTTCATGGTTTCTTCTCCGATGAACTTAGGTCACTGGTGCCCCCTCCACAAGAATTTACTAGAGCAACCAGACTGGCAACAATTTTTACAGTAAAATGTACTAAATGCAGCCAACAATTCTACTCCTCAGCTTCTTTTCTCGCACTTCCCACCTGTGGAACTCCCTTCCGTATACTGATAGCTAACGTATGAAAACAGACTTTTTTTTAGTCCTTTCCACATCACCCCGTGTATCTTGTTCTTTTCCTTTCTTTCTACCTTGGCAACTGTCTTCACACCTGTGTTCCCATTCTTCTCTTGGCCTTTCTTCTGGCAACCCCTGTAACTGGTTTATCTTTCTCTTCACTCTCCTACTGCCTAAATGTTTACTGTCTTATGTAGCCCGCTGCTACATGGGGTGAAACGATTATATATATATATATATATATATATATATATATATATATATATATATATATATGAAACGATTAAATATATATATATGAAACGATTAAATATATATATATATATATATATATATATATATATATATATATATATAAAAGCCTTAGTATAAATATAAAACAAAAATATTCATATATACCCTTTCGACAAAGGCAATGGAATTGTAATCATATACAAACACATTTGTTAAAGTATGAATTCATTTTCTTCTTCCCGCACCTACAGATAAACCAGTTTTCCCCCCAACCTACAGGTAAACTAGTAGGGCGCTTGCCTGGGAAAAAGATATTGTTAATTCAATATTCATAGGTTAAAAAAAGAAAAATCTAATTGTTCTTCTACTCAAAGCTCTTTCGATTTTAAATATCGCCAAAACTGTTGATAAACAGTAAAAAACAAACTCATCAATCAATGTAGCTCGTAACAATTATTTTGGTTTCTAAGCCATTCTTCTTTTCAATGTTCTATCATTCATTCACGCAAGCATATGAATTAGTTGGCCTGCTACGTCCCTCCTTTCTAACTCCTACCCTTATATGCCCTGTGAGTGTTAAGTTTTCCAAGCCCTCTTATTCTTACTATATGTCCAAGAAACTTCACCTATCTCTTTCTGATTCTAAGTGTTCTTTTTATTTCCATTTTCATTGAGACTTCTTCGTTATTTACACAGTCTCCGTCAATAATATTCGAAAAATTTCTTCTGGAAAACATATCTGTTGCCTGCTGTCTTCAGTTAATCTTTGAGGAAACTTTTCAGCATTCACTGTCATGTAGAAGGATTGATATTGCATAGCAGGTTAGCATTCTTTTGTTGTTCCAGTTTCTTAATACTTTTTAGCTTTTTGACAGCATACTCCAATGTGCTTTCGGATTTCTATATGTTTAAACTGGTGGAACTCAAGTATTATCGTGGACCCGGTTAAAAGTGCAGCAAGAAATAATACAACAACCAAAATAGGAAATAACGATATATATATATATATATCGATAATTCTTATTTCCACCAGTTTAAATATATAGAAATCCGAAAGCACATTGGAGTATGCTGTCTAAAAGCTAAGAAAAGTATTAAGAAACAGGAACAAAAAAAAGAATGCTAACCTGCTATGCAATATATATATATATATATATATATATTAAACACAGCAATATATATATATATATATATATATATATATATATATATATATTAAATACAGCAATATATATATAATATATATATAAATAAATATATTTTCTAAACATATGTCGTTAAATGTAAGAGACACTGAATGTCTATTATGTTTAATCATGAGCCGTTCTAAACAACGTATTTTTGCTTTAATTTCAGTTGAAAATAAAGACAAAAAATCTCCAACATTTGGATAATTATTTATTGGTTTTCTTCTAAGTTTTCGGCTCACATGAGCCATCTTCAGAGAGGTTGTTTAAACTGAAATATTATAAAATCCACCATCACCGACGATTTTATTTTGTGTTGACATAAAACTCCGCTTGGCAACGGCAATAGTTACCAAAATATATATATATATATATATATATATATATATATATATATTAAACATAGCAAAATACAATTCGTGGAACTCTGTTAGTAGAACGATAAATACGGATTAGGTAGTAATACTATAATTCACTCGTCGAACTGGGACTCGCAATAGTCGTACTGTAGCAGTGTAAAGACTTGTAATGACGCAACACATCAGAAAACGTAAGATTCTTTCCGGAGTTATATAATAGGAAAACCATTTTCCCAGCTTCTGTGGCAATGGGTTGTATCAGTTCTATTTGAGTTCTGATGTGAATTTGTCACCCAGTAGACATTCCCAGCCCAGAGTAGAAAGATTTTAAAACTTCTAAAATATTAAAGAAAATCATTTTAAGCTATATGTTTTATTCAAACTGGCGATCAGTTATATAAGAATATAAGACAATTTTCATTAAGGAGACAGAATAATAAAAACAAAAAAAATTTACGGGGACATTTAAATTTTTTAAAGGTCAAACTTAATTGGAAAGCAAAAAGCCGTAAGAGGTCTTCACAAGCGAAAAGTGAGAGAAAAGAAACAGTTAGCATAGAACTTAAGTTTTCTTCTCGTCATTTCGACAGTAAAAGGACGAGACCTTTCCGCCAATCTAGCAATGAGCTTCAATTAATATATTAAAAATAACAGAAAATCATTTTGAGTTAATTAAAGCAGGTTGGATTTTCAAAATCTTTTCACTCCAAGAAAAGCAATAAAGCCACTAAGATGCAGGGGGTTACTGAGTATAAAAGAATATAAGAAAAATTATTAATAAGCCACGAGAACAATAAAAGATCATAATTTAAGACGCCAGGACATAACGACTGTCATTGCATCCAAATTATTGAACACCAAACCTGACTGGAAACACCGTTTCCCCGTACGATCGCATAAATTAAGCAAAGCCGCGCCTAGTCAGTATGTACGTGGGTAACTGCTTGAGAATACCTGTCGCTGTCAGCTTTGATATACGGATGGTTTAATGGATAATAGTTCGGAATTGCTCATTGGAGATTCGAGTTCCAATTTCAAGGGTTGTATTTGTTATATTAGTAATACTTGTATCACTAAAACATTATTATTTCGCCCACCCCAAATTTTACAATGTAAACATATTTTGGGCTCTAAATAACTTACAATGGGTTGATAAGTCGCAGAAAACGAATCGGCCCCAGCCTCTTGGAGAGTGACTCGTTGTGTCATATATAAAACCGCTGGATCTGGGGAGACAACGAGGAACAGGTA